>JAGKTI010029886.1:472-12542 GCA_018397915.1 Birgus latro
GAGACACAGACAGCAACAGCACCATTGGTCACCCAGTTAAGAATACTTTTTGTGGACACTGTACAGTCGGAGACAAAAATTCAGTCACAATTCCACTGCCCCTTCACACTTGGCTCGTATTCTTGTCGCTTAAGGAGGCTCCCTAGTACCTCTTCCTTAGCGATTTATTTCGGTATTTACCTGGTTAATATCCTTTTGTACGTTACTTTTATAGCGTATGACGATATTGATTGGCTTTATATAACACAGAGGAGGACATTAAGGTGTAATAAGTTGAAAAAATCACTTTGAGGAAGGTGTTAGGAAGCTTCCTTACGCGACAAAAATACGGGCCTAATGGTATCTCACCTTCCTCCTTTGATACTTCAGTAGTACTATGTGAATAAGCGTTGTCTGTGTGTGTCCTTATCCACATTTGACCCCCTCAGATTTCGACTTGACATATTTGAAAAGACGCGGAACGATGAGCTGACAACAATGCCATAGAATAATAATCGCGCGTGGTCAGTTTGCGCGCGAGCCACTCACTTTTGTGCCCAATTTTTCGCCATACATTGGGAATCCTTTACAGGCCATACCGCTAGGTAGAATGAGCTGAAATTTTGCATGGGCATGCCCGGTATGTAGAGCAGGTCCATGTTAAGTTTGGTTTATGCGAACATACATGATAAGTATTTGAGAGTCTAAATCGAGAGCGCAGGCCGAGCGACCTTTGAAGGAGCAGATGGCGGCCCGGGCTATTATCAGAGAAAATCATCTTTGGACAGAGGAACACGTCGTGCCTATCTCAGCTGAATTAATAGCTCGCGGAGGAAAGTGAAAATTGAAGGAGGTGAATTATTAGGGAAACATTTATCCTTTACTGTACATGGCAATTGGAGAAAGAGAAAGTAGTTTGATTAAAATTTTACAAGAATTAACTCCTTCATTTTTTCTATATCCATTTTATTCTTATCTCCAAATGACGATTATTTTTTACTTTTGGGAACTGTTTAATGGAAAATTTCAGCCCTTTCCATCCTATGACGTCTTTGAACTTCATTCGTCTACCACCAGACCGTTTTATTCTTTTTAGGAGAGATTTTTTCGAGCTGGAGGGGTTAGATACAGTAATTCCTTCATTAGTATGGTACCCACCTGTGCTTCATAAGATCACCTGGAGGAAGCAAGAATTAGATCGAAAAACGTATCATTGGACTGAAGGCGTTATCGGTGCTTTTTACCTGCGGCGAAGCTGACAGTTCTATAAGTGGTACACCTGGGAGATTTTTTTTTCTCCTTCAGAAGGAATTCTACCGTGGAAGAAGTCAGCCAGAACGTCCCAGTACTAGAACTTGACGCTTCAGAAATAGCTCCATTTAGAATTCAGACTGGATACGCAAAATCCATCCTAGATAATAATTTACCAACCAACAAAGCTCCAGGTCCAAATGAAATTCCTCCAATTGTTTTGAAAAAGTGTTCCCTAGAACTTTCTCGTGTTCTAGCTAAATTATTCAGATTATGCATACGTCTTCATTCCCCAAATCATGGAAAGAAGCCAATATCCTCCAGTTCCAAAGAAAGGAAGTTCCTCTGATCCTTCTGATTACAGATCAATATCTATCACATCTCTTAGTAAAGTATTTGAAATTGTAATTAATAAACACATTGTTAAACATCTTGAATCCTACAACTTAATTAGTGATAGACAGTATGGTTTTCACCACGAAAGATTCACTGTTGATATACACAATCTCCTGACTCATACCATCCATCAGACAATTGACCAACATGGAGAAACTCATGCAGTAGCCCTTGATATTTCCAAAGTTTTTGACAGAGTGTGGCACCGTTCCCGCTATCCAAACTCCTATGCTATGGCCTATCTTCTCTAGTTCTTCTGATTTCCTCCTATCTTAGCGACAGAAAGATAAAAGTATATGATGTATATTCCAATTTCCACTCAGTTAATGCCGGTGTGCCACAGTGATCAGTTCTGGCACCATCCCTATTCCAAATTCATATTAATGATCTCTTATCTGTCACCCATAATCCCAGTCATTCATATGCATATGACAGTTCATTCACACTTAAACACCCATTCACAAAGTTTAATATCTCTAACTCAAAACTCAGTACTGCAATATCCATAAATCAAGACTTATATAAGGTCACGGAATGGGGACAAAATAACATTGTATCATTTAACGCCAGGAAAAGCAAATATATACAGTTTACTAATAGACAGATATTGCCTGATTCCTATATTACCTTCAGTGCTGCATCTCTCTGGAACTGCATCTCTCTTGAACTCGCTTCCCCAGAATGATTTCCCCCTAAACGTCAACCCTACTGCTGGTCAAGTACAACTGTTACAGAATTTTTATGTATGGAGGACACCTGTAGTCAGGTGTATGGATTATTTTTTTAAACATTTGTTTTTCCTTCCTCCGTTCTATTAGTGTAAAAAAAAAAAAAATCTGCTCTTGGAGAGCTTTGAGCGATTTTCTTACGAATTACAAAGTTAGTCATCTTGAAAGTTTTGAGTCGATTTAACATGTCAGCTGTTGCGTCACCTGACACATTAGCTGACTATTGGGCGATTTTCAATTTCGGCTTTAAGGAGGCATTTTAGCGACTTTCTTATGAAACATAAAGTTGCTCAGCTTGAAATTTTGAGTTGATTTGACATGTCAGCCGTTGTATCAGCTGAGGCATCAGCTGATTATTTAGTAGTTTTCAGTTTTGGCCTTAAGGAGGCATTTTAATAAAGCAGTTTCACATATTCTGTGAGTTTCAAAGGGAGAAACTTTTGCAAACTGGCTGCAACAGTTTCGCCGCATGTTTATGAAGATAGTCTCTTCTTGTTTTTTAACCCCTCACTGCTTGAGGTTTCCCCAGAGTTAAGCAAAATTGTTTGGAGGTTGGAAGAATTAAATATGAGGTCAAGGCGGTGAATAATCTCTCTGAATCTGGTGACTTTGAGTGTTTTTTGAATTACTCAGCAACCCATCCAGCCTTGCAGGGCTTTTGACCCTTTTTCTTAGAGTTGGGTAATTTATCCAGGCTAACATCAGAGTATTTTGTTCAGCTAAGAGAAATCCTTGCAGTCTGAGGCTCTAAAACGTGTCTAGGGTAAACCTTTCTCTGGTATTGGTTCGCCTTCGAGTTTGATTTACGATTGCACTAGACGGTTTTCTTTACTCGAGACAGATCACTAGAAATCAAAGTGTTAAAAATATTGATTGTTTAGTTTTCATCCCTACTTGAAATGCTTCTCATCTTTCATTTGATTCTCTACTTGTGTTTGCAGTTTTACTAATGCACCAAAAAAAAATTTAATCCTAAATTCCTTGCTTTGTTTCTTCACAGAATATAAAATGAATGTGAGTGTGTGTGTGTGTGTGTGTGCGTACTTATTTTTTTTTTACACAGAAAACAAACTTTCAAACACGCGAATATGGTTAGTGTATGTTTCAGGACTGATCGTAAATATTTATGAATGAAGTTTTAGTATTCTCGGAAAATATAAATTTTATCCCTCTGCGGATGAGAGCCTGTTCTCCGTTACAGTTAAATGATGTACACACACATACTTAATTATATATTCTTCACACAGATACACACGGGAGTATCTTGCAATAAAGGAGCGCATTTGCATGATCGTCCAATTACCACAAAAGAGAGCGAGTAGGAGCGCCAGCGGCCGTAAAGTCACCGGCAGGAGGAAAAGTTTGGCCACAAAGGCTCCTCCTGATGGCGGAGCTTAGACGTAATTGCTGCTGCCTGGCCATATGTCATTATTAAACTCGCACTCGCCGCTCCCACAACGCCTCATTGAAAGCGACTGCAAAGTTCTGAGTTCGGAATATTTACTGGACCTCGGGATTAAAGTCATGATGGCTGCCAGGATTTCAACGCAGGAATGAACGTGAGGGGGTAGTCTGGTTTAGGGAGAACAAGTCGGGTTAGCTAACTTAGGCTTCGGATATTTTCCTATACCTTGTTCATATTATCTGGGCGTAAAACTGCCGTCGCACCATTTTGACTGCTGAGCTATAACAACAGATTAACAGATGAAGAAGGAGGTGCAAGTTACTAAGAAGCATTTAGAAAACGATGAAAGAGTCCAAGCATCGTATTATTCTGCCACTGAGCTTCGGGAAATAGGCTGGAAAAGGACAAGAATATCAGGTTACAATGAATGATCTGTAGTTTGTATGGTGCCCATGACTTGTTCAGGCCTGCATTTATACCAATACGCTTACAACATCTCAATTCTTTTCCTTGAAGACTGTGATTATTACCTTAGAGGGGTTGAGGATGGGTTTTGCCCCTCCGTGAACCCTCCAGTTCAGTTCCTGTGGTGCCTGCGACCCAGTTGAGCCTGTAAGTAAACCCAAACAAAGCTCCGTTGTCTTTTGTGAAAACTGTGGGTATTTTCTTGCGGGACAGAATTGGGGATCGTGGAAAGTGTCGTTTCACCCCGAACACCCAAGCGAAATTCAGCTCCTTGGATCTAAGGGCGTGTTTTACTCATTTATTCGTACAAACTCTAGACGATTTTGTTGAACTCTTCGCTGATATCTTGTAGTGAGGGAAATAATGAAGGCTATAACTAGCTTTGGCGGCTTAAAAAGTCCTGAGTTGAATAAAACCTTCTGTAAATAGAAAGAATAAAAAAATACGAGGTCGGATTGATAAGGTTAGTGTAGCACTGGTTTACTACTGTCGCTTTCCTGTGCTCATGAAAAAAGTTTACATTTTTCTCTATTAAATGTATTTTATTTTACTTTATTGTTATTTATTTATTTTTTTATTACTTCATATATTTTGGGTAGGGCGTCAAATATTGAGCTCCCATCCCCACACCCCTCACGGTGTCCCTACGGTGCTCTTGACCTTCGCCTGGACTGTATCTGTCTATACCCATGCAGATATTCAACACTGTATATTGAAAACTGCAGTGCACGGCCGACAGACGAGCAGACACGCAAACCCTGTGACTTGTTATGTAAATGAGTTTCATCTTTCATATTACTCCCAAAATCACAATGATGATTGTGGAATTTTTATTTTGATATGTTTCATCTTCTATGTTGCTCTCAGGATTATAATTCGGTAATGATTATTGGTTGTGTTTCAGCGTCCTTAATCACCTTTAAGATTGTAGTTATTACGATAATATCAACACGATAGTGGTAGGAAATGCAGTGTGGTTTGTTTAATGATATGTTTTCCATCAAAGAAATTTGATTTCTCGGTACTGTGCGTTACTCAAATGGAAGAGATGCATGCACAACTTTATCATCATCATCATCATCATCACGACCTCATTTCCGAACTTAAGATGGAATGATGACGGTTTTCGTTTTTTTTTTTACAACTTTGCTAAATGAGTATAATTTCTTCTGCCTGTTCCAGCCACCTCTTTATTGTCATGTTTCTCATCTCGCAGTCCCCAGCCCGCGGTATCTTGGAGGAACACACTGCATGAGTAAAATCCGTAGACTTATGATGACTGACAATTTAAACGCAAGAATGAAAGTAAATTTAGTACACTTTACGCACCACGTTTTCCGGATTTCCTTTTTTTCTTTTTTTTTTTTTTTGCGTCCCCTTTTTCATCTCGCGACCCCCGACATCTCCCAGGAATATGATGCATGATCCATAAAGCTTTAAAACTGATACCTCGGCCGGATTTGCTGTTATAATAAGAAAACTTTTTCAAAAACTATTGCAAGTATCCTGGTCCCAACTTTTCATCATACACTTTCCGTCGTTCCTTAGCTTCCTACCCGCCCCGCAAGAGAGAGAGAGAGAGAGAGAGAGAGAGAGAGAGAGAGAGAGAGAGAGAGAGAGAGAGAGAAAAGTAATTCACTTGCATTAATTTCTCAACTTTCGTAAGCATCGAATGTACTGGTCTACATTCCACACCAAAGCAGCTTTAAACCACCCACAGATGCTTCGCTTAAGTACGGTTTACACCAGTCGCCTCATTTCCTGCATGTTATAGTTCAGTGACAGCGAATCGTTCTTTCATCGACCACTTCATTCCAGTTGGCTGTATTGCACACACGCTTCATAATCTCCTCAGTGCTAAGACCTCCATGATGTAAAGTCTTTCTCCCGCCATCTTCCACCTCCTCCAGGATCTTTCCCTTCCTCCATGATTGCTCTTTGCATTTTTTTTTAAAACCAAGATCTCATCAGCAAATCACCCCATATGGCTATGTCAGTTAGACACATTCTAGACTAATTTTCCATTATTTTACACCTGGTGTAACATTTCCCTACTAGTGTGTCATTTCTCATACTGTCAAACTATCTTACCCCACACTTCATTTTCAACACCTAACACTTTTTTGTCCCTTAGCATTCAGCGGCCACTTCACACATCCATACAGCCCTGTCGGCATCACTTGGCCTTTATATATACTCATCATCACCTGCACAGACACTGAGTTTTCTTTCCATAAATTTCTCAACGTCCCTAATACCCCTCCTATCTTGTGGCATGCTTCAGCTTATTGACTTCCATCTGTTATGCCCAACACCAAACAGAAAAATAATAACATAATAATAATAAGAAGAAGAAGAAGAATAACTAGAATGGCACTCAGTAGAGCGCATACCTCCGCCAAGGCCCGACATGCAGCTGGAAAAAAAACTACCCTCCTATAAAAGCGTATTTAAATCCCCTAGATCCGCAATTTTATATGGATCCGCGCCAAACTGTACACATTCGTAGATACAAACATCCTAAATACAGTACACCTGATTTTTTCATCAAGATCCATGCAGTATTCAATGAAAAATTTACGAAAATGTTTAAAACGCCCTATCTCGCAATGTTAAAGAAAGTGAAAAAAAAAATCCTGGATCCGCACCTTTATCCGGATCCGCCCCCAAATTTAATGGAGTGTTTTCTGGGCCAAGGCCCTTTCTTCTACCAAGTTTCGTGGAAATCCTTCCTGTATATTTTGTGTAATCTTGCTCACAAACCAACCAACCAACACAGAAACGGACAGAGGTGAAAACATAACCTCCTTGGCGGAGGTAATAATAATAATAATTTCTTGGATGTCTTCTTCATTCACATTCATTCCATATATTCTGCTGTCTCTGTATTTCATCACACCACCTTGCTTTACCTTTCAGTCACTTCTCCCTTTCAAATCCTCTTCCAAACTCGGTTATTAATTGCTGACGTTTATCTCATGAATCTACGACCAGTGTTGTATCATTTGCAAACAACAGCTGGTTTACGTCAATGATTCCTTCTCACCATGCAGGCCTTAAAATTGCCCACTTCCTCCCTTTTAGTAGCCTACCGATACATTTACGCTACAGACCAGCCTCCAGTGGACAGACTAAACAAAAATGAAGATACGACGCATCCCTGGCACAGCCCCACCTATACTTCATACCAGTCGCCCTTTACCCTTCCCACTTTTACACATATCATATTCCATTCGAATTAACTCTTCACTGCATTTAAAAGCTTCCCTCTCACCCCATACATTTGTAACAGTTGCCATAAGGCGTCTCAGTCAGCTCTGTCGCATAACTCTCTGCACCCATAAATGCTACATGCAGATCCTTCCCTGTGTCCGTTTCTCACATACAATACGATTTTCATAGCAGGCACACATTTATACACTGTTCACATACCCTTCTGCCCTCCATGATGATGTTTGATTTGATACCCTACACTTCATATACCTTGCTTGACATGCTCCATAAAACATACACCTCCAAATCCGAGCTTTCCATTATGTCATCTTTGCCTTTATGCACAACACATGCGCTCCACCAGTCTTCCCTTTCCGCCATAATCAAACCATATGTTGAAAATCATGACAGACCACTCAAGCACAGTCCCTCCACGCTCCCCATTTTTTTTTTTAATCAGTTAGTTTAGTCCCGTACCTTACTAATGCCTTTTTACGGATCATTTATAATAATTTCTTCTCAACCTCCTCTCATTCGACACTGTCACACCCGGAGATAGAAAGAATACTATACAAGAATAAAATATAATGGCAGAAATAAAACACAACATTATATTATAGCACTAATAAAATATAAGAATAAAAAATGGAAAGCATAAAATACGAGAATAAAAAAAGCAGGAATAAAGTACTAAAGATAAATTTAATACATCGTCTCCCATGACTTGGCTTAAAGCGGCGATCCAGCGTTCATAAATTGACGCCATATTTCCCACACGCCCACCCTCAAGCACCGTCCGTTATGGAACCGGGATATTACCTGCGGTGGTTCCTCAGCCAGGCCTAATCTTTGGTCATGGAAGCTAAGTGATGGTCTCTTCATCTTCCCTCCAAAAATGTTTGTGTGTGTGTGTGTGTGTGTGAGTGTGTGTGTGAGAGAGAGAGAGAGAGAGAACTCAAGCGATGTTCCTTTCACTTACCCCAAAACTTTCTTCAGCGATGTTGACTTGAGATCACATTCAGAAGATTTTCTTGGAGGTATCGATTTCAGTTTCCCCCACCCGCCCCCCCGGACGCTTTACTGGGCTGCATATTAAAGCAGATCTCAGACATGCTAGTCATAATTTCACCCAGCTCTGTCAACTTAAACTTGGCCTGAATAATTATGCTACCTCTCCACCTTGTGTGCAGGGTTGTAGAAAGAAAGTAACACTAGAGTATTGTACTGCTTGTGAAAAGGTGCTGTGGAAAGGGTGGCGAGTCTTCATATTGCCTTATTCTGCCAAAGAGCCACAGAGAAATAAGCTTGAACAGGACACAAATATCCCTCAGCTCAAGCCCTTCAGTCCGATGCTGTACATTTTTTTCCTGCTATCACCAGATGATTTAATTCAACTAAAGGTACACCCCTAGTAGTGAAGGAGTTACTAAAGGCTAGATACTAACCGTTCCAGTTCGAAATGTCTTTATAAAGACGATAAAATCGTCTAAAAGTGACATCAGTACAGTAGTAGGCTATAAGACGTCACGGTAGAGAAGGGCTTAAGAATGATAATCTATAATTCCCGAAAAATTTATTTTTGCTGTTTCGGATGGCGCACTTCTACCCTTACTAAAGTGGTGGTTGGAGGCGAGAGATATCCTTTTAGTACCCAGCAGCAAGGCGTTGATTCTCCTTCATATGCAGTAAATGGCTCCCCCGTTATCCCATGCCAACGAAGGGCAGGCTTAGGACGGGGATGCATCCCCATTTGACTCTATATTATTTAAGTTTATTCTAGTCCGTGATAAGAATACGTGCAGTTTTAACTCCTTATTTCGATTATGTGTTTTTTTTTTTTTCTGTTTATTCCAGCGCATGATAAGGATGTACGGGCTTTTAACTCTTTTATCTCTATGACTTTTAGTTTATTCTAGCTCGTGATAAGAATGCATGCTCTTTCACCTCTTTTAGGTTCTGTGTGTGTGTGTGTGTGTGTGTGTGTGTGTGTGTGTGTGTGTGTGTGTGTGTGTGTGTGTGTATGTGTGTGTGTCAGCCCAGCTACCTCCAGACAAGTATTTTATCGTCTACACAGCGAACACCTCTCATGTTCAGGCGAAATAATGAACGTTATATCTTACCCCTCCATTGCGAACAGTTTATCGTAATCTGAGTAAAATGTCCGAAAACAGCAAGAACTGAACGGGGATTAAAAAAAAAAAAAAAACGCATAAAGAAACTGGTGGAATTAAGAGCGATTCTTTTTCAGGCGGTTGAAGAGGAATATGTGACTGGTTAGTGTGCATTAAATTCCATCACTGGAATGGGGAGGAACTCGAGGTGCCACATCAAAAAAATCTCGTTAAGACGGAAGATGGACAGTTGAGGGGATATATTTCGCCTTCCACACTAACTCTGGGTGAATTTGTTGTCATTCCATCTTCAGTGATGAACTACAGCAAGAGATTAGGAGAAGTATATGATGCTAGTCACGAAGAATTGCTGTAAAAAAGATGCAGGTCCGAAGTATAGCCTCATTCTGCCACTGAACGATTTGCAATAAGCTGCCAAAGAACGAAAATATCCATGTAGTTAAAGTGAAGGAAAGATTTTTGCAAACAAGTTGGTAAAGAGTGAGGAGAGGTTAGAGCTGTGTAGAAATCCCTGCAATAAATAGGTAACTCACAGAGATGCCATACGAAAATAAGTTATTAAAGGTTGTAGATATAGAGGTTGGTGAGAATTAGCTGCAAAGAGATTGGTAAAAAGTGATGAAAGGTTATCGTTCTGTAAATATATAAAGTTTCAACATTTAATAGGGAAGGAACTCAGTAAGTGTCCTATCATATTAATCCCCTCAGGACGATGTCATCCTTCTAGTTTTACTGTTACTACTGCCAGACGATTTTATTCACATCCGTATCTTGTTAGAGTAAGGCATCCATGGAGACTGCATCCATTCGCTCCAGTTTGAATAGTAACTTGTGATCTAAACGTGATTCTCTGATGGTTTGGGGTTGTTATAGTATTAGTAGCTATGGCCCTAGGTTCATCTGAATCGTGAACCTGGTAAACTGCAAGCTCAAGTTGTCCTTCTCCAGCAGCCCAGCATCTTCTTTTGGGGGAACAGGGAAGCAGTCTAGGGATGTTTGTATAACCCGACAGGTGAGCCGCGTAGTTATACGGTGTCCGTGACGCCACATGAAGGCGTCCTTTTCCAGCAGCCTGGTGATAGGAAGAATGAAATAATTTGGTCGAACCGTGGATGTAGACTGTAACCACACAAAAGAGTCAGATAAAGAAGTGGGGAGAGACTGAAGGTCTGGTAATAAACGATACCCCAGCAGGCAGTGAGTGAAAATATAAATACACCTGCGACCCTTAACCTTAGCCCAGTTGCACAAAGAGGATTGACAAGGGCTCCTGAATAATGGAGGGGAGAGTTATCAGAAGAGATGGTAGGAGAAAAAAAGTTGATTGATTTTGCCAGTGTGGGCCCAAGAATGGGTAGAGTTTCAGTGCAAGAGTGATGAAAGAGGGCTGTTAGATCTGTTGATACTGTTGTCAGTAAGTTGAGAAGAGGGAGGGGGGAGAGAGAGCAAAGCAGTGAGGGAAAAAGTTGAAAGAAAAATGATACAGTCGATGGATCTGATTGGAAGGGAAAGGGGAGTTTGTATTAAAAAAAAAAAAAAAAAAAAGCAGTGAGTGCAGAGACATCGCTGCAAAGGGAAGTGATGCAGAAAATGAATGTGATAAGGTGGAGACAGAAGGGAGGAGTGTAAAGAGAGGGAAAGTCAGTGCAGATACATTGTTGCAAAGGGAAGCAATGCAGTCGGTGGATGTAACAGGAATATCGAAGAAGAACTAACGTAGAAACTAGAATTGTGTTGCTAAAAGATAATGAAGGATGGGAGGAGTATAGGTATGCAAGAGGATAAAAGGGAGGGGAGCATATTAATTTCAGTTTCAGTTAGTTTGGTGTAATTGAGTAATATAACTGCACAAGCTGTACGAGAATTGAGGTCTGTAATAATACTAGACGGTGTATGACAGTTGAGTAATATAATAATACTTGGGAACGTGTGAAGAATGGATGTTTTTCAGAGAAAGTGAGCCAGGATGGGAGGCACAGGAACGATGTGAGTAAAAATATAGTGCTTGTGCGAAGGTAAGTCGAGTGTTTTTTTTTTTATAGACATGTAGCTAGATAGACTGATTGATTGATTAATTGACAGATAGATAAGAAAATTATGGAATAGACTGAGATTGATAGACGATAGACAGGTAAATAGATAAGTAAACATGTATCTACTGTATTTGATAGTACCTGCACAGATCCAGGACGACTAATGCCTCCAGAAAACAAAAATACACGTAACAAACCAAAAATGTCCATCTTCTCTCATTATTTTTGCGACTTGAGATCATGCAGTCATTATTTTCTCAAATTTTTCATGCTGAGAGATAGACAGGCAGACAGGCAGGCAGAGATGGGCGAAAGGACGAACGGGCAGGCAGGCAGCAAGAGAGAGAGAGAGAGAGAGAGAGAGAGAGAGAGAGAGAGAGAGAGAGAGAGAGCACTAACAATAAAGAGGAACAATAGTGCGGTAGATTGCACACCCAGTTCATGCATAGGACGTGAGGCCAGACAGAC
>JAGKTI010029887.1:0-10195 GCA_018397915.1 Birgus latro
ATTCACCTTTTTCATAGCTGGTGCACTTAAAACCATGCATGAAAAAATTAAATTAAAAGCAGGAAATTATGATTAACACAATGTTAGGTTAGGTTAGGTTATGACCGGACATGAAATTCACTGGCATTCACCTTTTTCATAGCTGGTGCACTTAAAACCATGCATGAAAAAATTAAATTGAAAGCAGGAAATTACAATTAACATTTAGGGAAATTTTTTTACACATTTACAGCATGCTGAAAACAGGTTAGACATGAAAATCATTATGTAAATCATCGTGCACACAGTTTATGCATGAGATTAATGATATGGAAAGAACAAATCAAGGAATTTTGATGAAGTTAGGGTACTTACGAAAAAGAAGCCGCCGTCCTGATGTATAACTCGCTCTATCATCTCAGACTTTGACACGAAGAAATTGCACCACACACACCTTTGCAATTGACAATCACCAGCACTTCTCACCAACACTTTCCACAGTGTTTTTTTTGCATAACTGGGATCACATCACTTCACTGCACTATACATAACAGTAAATTCCCGTGTGGTCTAGTGACGAGTCCTGGAGCCTTGCGAACTTCTCAGCAGCAGCTTTCAGCTCCGTTCCACGTACCAACACACCAGCAGCACGTTGTTGTCGATACCAAATCAGCGTGGATTGGTCGATGTCTGCATACTTAGGACTAAACATCACCTTCGTCTCCACGTTTCGTTTGGTCTTCGAAGCGAAATCAGCCGTGTACTGCTGTAGTTTGTCTCGGGACTTCTTGATATCAAACAAGGTGGAGCGAGGGAGATTGAATTCACGACGAATCCGTGATGTCGGCCACCCGGCGTCCATCTTTTCAAATACCCTTCCCTCTTCTTCTCCAGAGTCAGAACCACTTTCTTCCTCTTCTCAGGAGGCAGGGCCATCATCACACATGATGAAGAAGGTAAAGAGCAGCATCAAGCCCTGTAGGAGGTAGGATATCACCACAAAAGCAATGACTTTGGCCGCCATTGTCGGAGCGTGTTCACGAGCCAGGAGCAGAGCGGGAAATGGGATGGACAGACATGCGCCATGCGCAAAAACACAGCCGATCGGCGCGTGCGGGAAATTCAGACTGACGCGGTCCAAAAAAATAGGATTTTTTTTTGGATTTTTTCAAATTTGGGGGCATTTTGGGGGGTGGACAGCCCACGATGTCCGAATATTGGGCGTCCGAATAATAGGGAGATTACTGTATATGCCCGAGGGGTCGTACCCGAACTAGGTGCATGAGAAGTCGTACTTTGACTAGGTGCATGAGGAGTTGTACTCACCATCTGGGGAGCAGGAGCACTGATGGCCTGTGGAGAGAGTTCACCATCTGAGGAGGACTACTAAACTGTGAAGGAGGATCTGTGCTGGTGGGGACGGCACCATCATGTGCCTGTTGGGGAATGAAGGCTGCGTTTGCCTCCTGCCTCCAATACACTGGGGCTGGTGCTGAAAAGGTTTGTCCCGGTTTTTGATTGCGTGGCTGATACTGCTGCTGCTTAGGGTACTGTTGCTGGTTAGGGTACTTGTTGTACCTCTTCCAGTCAGGTTTCTGTGTATTCTGCCCCTGGTCCTTCTGCAGTTTGTTTGGACCTTGGCCATTATTCTGAGAACGGCCTTGATGCTGGGGTTCAGTCTGCGATTGCTTACCAGACTTAGCAGTATCTTTCTTATTCCATGGCTGTTGCCTACGAGTTTGGTACCCGTACGTAATAAAGAAAGCATGAGCCTTTTCCACCATTTGGTTTGCATCCTTCACTTTGCACATCTTGAGCAGGGCCATAAGCTCAGCAGGCCATGACTTTTCCAGCTGTGTGCGCAGCACAAGGTCGATTATTCCCTCTCGCGTGCTGGGAGTCTCGTCCTTCTCCATCCACTCGCTGTGATACGGTCAAGGAACTGAACAGCTGTCTCCTTTTCCTGGAGACGCGCCTTCATGAACTGGGCCCGTACTTATGAAAACTACATCATAGTTAGGTGAAAGTCATAAATGTGAGACTTAAGGAGCACTTAATCATAACTAAGTCGAGACTTTGTTAGGTCGAAATCATAAGCTGCTGAGATAGCGGTTTGTGCTGTGTAGCACTTGAGAGTTTTGAAAATTGAAGAAAAATAATAGAAAACAGTATAGAAAAGTTGCAACAAAAAATCTGAAATTACAACGATATTTTCTTAAATGTTTTCAGGGAAAAGTTAACGGATTAATGCCAAGTTTGAGTAATTATTAATTTACCACTTTGTTTTGTGGACGTGGACATGTTGCCTCACCACACCATCCTGTAAACAAAGATCATCGCGGCCATCGCAGAATGAACTCCGAAAAAAGATCAAGGAAACAAAACTGGACTCCCGATGCCACATACCAGCTGGCACAGTTATATCTTGAGCATTTACAGGTGCTAAAGGGAGACTTCTCAGCGGCGGGGTGCTCATTGAAAGCCAAACAAGAGGCTTGGAAAAATATTGCTGACCGCCTCAACAACTCCTTCCCTTCATGTCAGAGAGATGTAAAGGAGTGCCAGAAAAGATGGCAAACCATACAGTCCGATGCTAGAACAAGAATTAGCAGGTATAATGAAGCAATGACTGGAACAGGAAAGGAATATTAAATTTTGTAATGCACACATTGAATTTATCCCTTTCAGTTATTTCCATATCAGCTAACTGGATGGGATGAAGCTTTTGAATAAGTCATCATTTTGAGGGAAATATAAATGAGTTATGCAAGTACAGTTGATTGAAGATAAATAGGGAATTTGACATGCACTGCATTTATATTGCAGTACAGTATAGATTGGTAAAAATCACACCTGGAAATCCGGCAACTGACAAAAAATCGGCTTTGTTCCTGTTTGTTGCTTGTTCAGTGAGGGGGAATTTGATAAACTGTCTCAGTATATCATTGTCTGAAAGTGCTTCAAGTGTTTCGGTGACCCTGCTTACAGTTTGTTGTGAAGGCCCCAAATCATCACCACTACAAAGTTGCATTTTTCCAGTTGCAAGGTAACGCAACGTTAAAATAACTTTCATTTCTGGTGTTAGAGCCTTGCTTCTTGCCGTGGGTCTTCTTAGGGTCTCCCGCACCAAATCAGTCACAAAAATTATGCCTGCACGGTCCAGACGATATCTCTTCACCAGTTCTACATCACTTAACTCATTAAGCACATCTTTCCGTTCACGAAAACGTCTTGGTTGGCGGCGGTGAATTTGTTGTTGTTGTGGTGCGGCGGCCATATTTACTGTTATGATCAAGTCATAAGCCAAGTCCGAAGCGCTATACCAACTCGGGAGGTGTTTTAAGCTATGACTCAGTTTAGGTCGAATTTAAGAACTTATGATTCGCTCCTGTGAATTTAGGACAGACTTTCACCTTATGACTCAGTCTTAGTGTTTCATAAGTACGGGCCCTGATTCCTAGTGTCATCAACGGTAAGACCGTACGCTTTGATGAGTGCGGCCTTCATCATCTCGTACGTGAGATTATCTCCACGAATTCTGTGGAGAATGTCGAGGGCAGGGCCCTCAAATAGGCTAAGGAACTGAAGCCGCTTAGCTGCCTCATCCAGATCATACAGCCATGCCATGTCTTCGAAACGAGCTATGAATGGCTCAATTCGCGCGCCTTCCTTGTAAGAAGGAAGCTTGAGACGTGGAGTTGCTAGAACAGGTGCTGAGAAAGCGCTAGCAGAGCTTGGGTTAGCTGCACCCGATTTTCCTGAAGCCAAGCTTCAGCTTCAGCACTTCAAGCTAAAAAAAAAAAAAAAAAAAAAAGGCTCGTGTTTTTCGTGTGCCTCGCGCTCGGCACGCTCGTGTTCACGTGCTTTCTGACGTTCCTCACGCTCATATTCTTTCAGACGTTCCTCGCGCTCATATTCTTTCTGACATTCCTCGCGCTGAATTTTCCGCTCTTCACAGGTGGCATTCTTGCGTTGCTGCTCGTAATTGCAGCGCGACAGGACATAATCTCGAATTTCCTGGGGGTTAGTAAGCCCCATATCCTTGGCTTCCTGCACGTATGTACTGGATTCCATCATGCTCAGATTGAGACTGAGTGAAAACTGAGACTGATATGCTGACTGGTGTGCAGCAGTCTACCTAAGTAAGAGTGAGTGAGTGATTCGGTAATAATTTCAAGCTAGGAGTTTATATCCTGGAATGAGGTCACCAGATGTCGGGGAAAATGAAATATTGTATAACAAAAGTATACAATGTATAGCTGTGTGTGCTAGGAATATTTATCGAGTCGATTATTACGAGAGAATCGACTCGTGAAATCAAGTAGCAGTTTCACTTTTATGCTGGCTTACTTCGCCAATTCTCTAGAGTTGAGAATTTATAGACTCTCAACAGTACACAGCAGAGACTCTCAAGTAGGCTGTATTATTGTACTGTTAGCCTTTGAGAAAGTTAGTTTCTCCCCTTAACGTTCAAAAAATAATAATAATAATAAACAGGATCTTGGCTGAGCCAAACTCCTAGCTAGCACAGTGGATTTAAGAATTAATACCAAAAGCTGGCCTAAGTACCAGTCGTGATTAATATAAGGAGTTGTGCTAACGAGGAGTAGCAGAAGTGTACTAAATATGGGGGGAAATCAAACACGACTGTTACATTTAACAAAGCTCAAGAAAACGAACTGTAAATTTATTGAATACAAGAAAATAAATTTACGTTACATGAATCAATTCAAATCAAAGAAAGGGAAATGCACTCACTCAAACACTCAGACAAATAGCTAAATAACCAAAACCTTAAGCCTAGGAAAAACAAAAGAAAATACTAATCAGTATGGATGAGACCGTCGCTAATACAGTCGATCACCAGGCTGGTGGGAGCTTCGGGAATTCACGCTGAAACAGCTGAGACCTGAAATCACTAAGAAAAGAGACCCGCTTGAGCTTTGTGCACAGCACACCTGCACTCTCCGTGACTAAGGGACGAACTGACTGTGTTTTTGAGTGTCCGACGTAAGGGACGTGTGAAAAGGGCGTGGCCAAATAACAGCCGGGGAGGCAAGTAAAATAACCCAACTAATACCAATACATCAGTCCTGTATGAGACAGCCCTAGCATGTATTCAATATGGACGGTGGGTGTTAGCGCCGAAGTGGTGACATGTAGAGGTGTATGGTATGTAGGAGGACGGCTGGGCCTTGATAGCAGGCTGTAAAGCCTATGCCCAGAGTCGGACACATAAAAAAAAAAAAAATGACAGTTCAGAAATTATCGCTCAGAGGAATGCACTGTCTGTACATAAAGACAATCACTCGCGAAAGTATGACGAAAGTTTTGACAACTTGATGCAAATATATATAAGTACGCAAGTGGACGGTTGAGAGAATGAGCGAAATCTCGTGCATTTCAGAACTGTTCGTCTCTCCCGCAAAATCACTCGATGTCACGATTTACAATACATAATTTCACAATGTAGAAGATTCGTGACAGTTGCGCCGCTACAGCCAGTATTCCCCTCACTAAGTGCCCCACGGTTTTCGTCAAGGACCACTGGTTCTACAACGAGCAGGTCCAAGAGCTTAACCACTGGCTGAACTTGGCCTGCAAGACCTACCGTCGGCAGCCTTCTTCTCTGACCAGGAGATACGTGGCCGCAATGGAGCGACACATCTGGCAGGAAAAGCGCTGCATTCGGGACGAGGCTTGGATGAGGTGGTGCAGGTCGCTAGATTCCCACTCCACACTTGGTGAGATGTGGGTGCGGATTAAGTCCGTTTACTCCCCCCGACCGGCAAGAACACCCTCACATCCTGACCCTGCTGGTGAGGCACTTCGTCTTGCTGCTCATTTTGCTGCCCGTACTGCCCCCATTAGCCTCCCACAGTCTATCGGTGATCTGCAAGCTCGTCTCGCAGGCCCCCATAGGGCCTTGGTTGAGGCTGCTTGCTCTCGACCTGACGTTTCAGACCACCTATTCACTGTTGGGGAGCTGGATCGAGTGTTAAACGGCAGAAAGGATACGGCTCCAGGCCCTGATGGCCTTGTCTACTCCCTCTTGGCTCGCACCAGCCAAGGAGGGAAGGCTCGTATCCTGGATCTGTTTAATCACTTGTGGCTTGAAGGGCGTCTCCCGGAATCGTGGAAGACAACCATTATTCACCCCATCCCTAAGCCCCACAACCTGGACTCCATGAGGCCAATATCTCTCCTCAGCTGTATTGCCAAGACTGCTGAGAGGCTAGTCCTCTCTCGTCTTGCCTGGAGGTTGGGACCGCTCCATCCGCAGCTCTTCGCTTACCTCCCTGGCAGGAGTGCTCAACACTGCTTGGCCTCCTTTCTTGGTGAACTGAGGAGTGGTCGTGGCATGGCTGTATTCCTTGATCTCGAGAAGGCGTTTGAACTTGCCAACTCGGATTTCGTACTGGCAGCCCTCGCAGCCAAGGGCATGGGTGGTCGCCTCCTCTCATGGGTGAGGGACTTTTTCCTTGACCGAGCTGCTTGTGTGCGATTCCAGGGCAAAATATCCCCTCTTATCCACACGTCAATGGCACACCCCAGGGCAGTGTTCTCAGTCCTCTTTTATTTAATGTGTTGATGGAGGAACTGCTCACTGTTGACTATGGTCAAGGGATTTCCCTACTGTCCTATGCAGATGACTTAGCATTGGTCTTCTCCAGGCAAAACTGCTATACCCAGGCACCAACTGCACTCTCCTGCCTTCATGACAGATGTTGCGAGCTTGGTCTAAAAATCAACTTTAACAAGACCAAATGCCTACCTTTCGGTCTTCGCCACCCAGACCGTCCTCTCCTCCTTGGGGGTCAACGCCTTGCCTTTGTACGATGTCACCAGTACCTAGGCGTCTGGTTCGACAGCCATCTGACATTTGCCAGCCATGTGAGGTATGTACGGGAACGGGTGGCTACTCGCATCTCTGCCCTCAAAGCCCTTTCTAGCTGCAATATGGGTGCCTTGTACAGCGTCCTGCGAACCTTTTACACCCACGCCATCCGATCCCTTGTGGATTATGGGGCTGTATGTCTCACTGGGATCTCTGAGTCGCTCCATCATTCTCTGGAAGTGGTACAAAATACTGCCCTACGTGTGATGCTTGGGGCACCACCATGGACGCGTTTTGCTATTCTTCAGGCTGAGAGCGGCTTCCCATCTCTGCAACATCGCATTTGGGCACAAACAGCAGCTGTCGCTGCTAAGTTGTGCAGGCACCGGCCGCACCTTCCCATCTCTGTTCTCCTCCGGCGAACACTTGATCAGCCCCCGAATCCACGCCCTGGAGGTGATTGGATTCTCCTTGCCACCAACGCGGTTCGCAGACTTGATGCCGCTGATGCCGTCAGGGGTGGTCCTGATTTGCCTGACCCTACCTATGCTCCAGCACCACCTTGGCTTCCTCCTGTGATTAGGAGTGTTGAGCCTACTGTGGCAAACCCAAGGGCCTCTCTTCCTGCTCTTCTTCAACAGGATGGATTGCGTCGTATGGCGGCTCTCTACACTCCTGATGCTGCCGTCTATTATACAGATGAGTCTGTGGGTGGTGATGGGACTGCAGGCGCTGCTTTTATTTGTGACGAGTGGGTTGAGTCCTGGCGTGTCACCTCTGGCGCTTCAGCCTACCAAACTGAGCTTGTTGCTATCCTTGGTGCTCTTTGCCATGCCGATCGCCACTTCCATCGGTGCATCATTATACATACAGACTCCCTCTCTTCTATACATGGCCTGCAGCAGCTCAATTTCACAGACAACAGGTTTCTTCTTACCTCCATCCTGGCTGTTGCAACTACCATCTTTAGCCAGGGAGGTGAAATTTATCTACACTGGATTCCTCGACATGTTTGAATTATGGGCAATGAGCGTGCTGATGCTGATGCTCACCTCGCCTGCATTCTCCCTATCGTCACCTTTCTGTTACGACCTAGCTTATCTCGCATCTTGCGAAGTAACTGACGTTGTCCACCGTCTTTCCCGGGAAGATCATCAATTCCAGGTATACAAAGGCTCTTGCTCTGCCACCTGGTATGCCATTGCTACAACCTATACACCTGTTGATGTACCCACCGGCACACCCAGCCACCTTGTCAAGCTTCGCAGGTTGCGTCTGGGATATCCATGCTATAACCAGATGACTGGTGGAAACCCGGAGCCATGCCCTCACTGCTTCGGCATTAGTGCAATGCCTCTTTTACATTATATTCTTGACTGTCCCGCAACATATTGTCTTCGGCGTGGCCTTGGTGAGCAGCTTCTCAAGGATGACGACTATCGTTTGGCTGCAGAGACTATTGCTCGGGCACCTGCCTCTGTGATTTTTGGGGTTGTGGCCACCTACTCTCCCCCACGTTAACCTGTAACCCTAAATCTTTGTACAGCTTTTCTCTGACGGGCTTTTGTTTTTCCCCATGTCCTCCCAATGGGGAGGCAAATCTAAATAATCATCATCTGTTGCACCATTGCTGTAAGAGGTATGGTTCGGCATGGCTGGAGTTGATCTGTAGTCTGGGTAGGGCATCGGCACTGTGTGTAGTTTGCTGAGGCGATAGGCTATCCGTGGGTACACTCTTCGAGAGTTTCCATCCATCGGATGAGTTGGACGTTGTGGGTGGTGGACTGGTGTAACCATTGGAGTAATTGGTCGTCAGTGATGATGGTGATGTGTGTCCCCGAGAGCTAGGCTCGAAAGTGTTCCAATGCCCAAATGATGCCTAGGCATTCTCATTTGGTGGCAGCGTACTTTTTCTCGGCTTGGTTGAAGGTGGCTGGCAAGAGCAATGATGTGTTCCCACCCTTCTTGAACCTAGGTGAGGATGGCGTCGATTGCCACTAGAGACATGGCCGTGTACAAGCAGAAAGGCAAGGTGCAATCGGGTAATGCGACAATCGGGGCTGTGATGAGTTTAGTTTTTAGGGTGTGAAATGCTGTGATCCACTCGTCAGTCCAGATGAAAGGTTCGCCCTTTTTCGTCATGTCGTGGAGAGGTTTGGCAATGTTGGCAAATCCCTTTACAAAACACCAGTAGTAAGAGGTAAGCCCCAGGAAGGTGGGAACTTCGTGGACATCTCGGGGCAGGGGAAGGTCTGCGATGGCACGCAGCTTGTCAGGGTCAGGCACTATTCCTTCCTTTGAGATGATGTGTCTCAGGAAGGCAACAGATCAGGCAGTCAGGACGCATTTCGATGGTCTGAGTTTGAGTCCAGCCTGGCGGATATGCAGGAAGACCTTTTTGAAGAGCTGGAGGTGGTCTGCCCATGTCTAGCTGAAGATGATCACATCATCCAGGTATGCCAGACAGATCTCCCAGATGAGGCTGCTGAGGACCGACTCTCTTAATTTGGAAATCGTATCTGGGTCGTTGCATAGTCCGAATGGGAGGACATTAAATTCATAGTGTTTTCCGTTGCTGGTTGAAAATGCTGTTTTCCCCGTCCTCGGGGTGTATGAGGACTTGCCAGTATCCCGATTGTAGGCCCAAGGTGGAGAACCAGGATGCTCCATATAGGGAGTCGTCTATCCTGGGTAGGGGAGTGGCATCCTTGGTGGTAACGTTGTTTAAGGCACCTGTAATCCATACGGAAACGCATGGTGCCGTCTTTCTTCTTGACCAGCACGACAGGGGAGGACCACGGGCTAGTAGAGGGTGAGATGACACCAGCATCAAGCAGTTCCTGGACCTGCCAGTCTTCCTCCGCTTCTCCCCCCCCCCCCAGAAAGGGTGGCCCTGTGGTGTGGATTTTATGCATCAGGTACGTGGTGTGGCCGATGTCTGCTGGTCCTGACGCAAAGAGGTCTTGGAAGTCCAGAAGGAGGTGTCGGAGACTCTCTGCTTGGTGAAGTAAGAGGTGTTCAGGTAGGGGGGAGAGGTGGCAGGAGGGAAGGGGAGGGTGCACAGGGCTTGGCTTCCTCCATCTCTCGAACCACTAATCCTTTGGGCAGGGTAAGTGCTTCGAGATTGGGGGGAAGGAAGGTAGGGGACAGTAGGCAGGAGGAGAGGGCTACAGGTGGTAGGTTGGGGTAGAAAAGGACGGAGGTTCCGGTGGGCCTGTTCAGATGTAGCCAGGCCTCGTGCCGTGGGGCGATGGTCAAGGCAGAGGCTATGGTTGCTGGGAAGGTGGGGTGTAGGGGAGAGGGGGGGCAGGGGGCAGGCTGGAGATCATGGAGGGGTAGGGAGAGAAGGGGGGGGTGTTCACGTGCAGAGTGGTTGAG
>JAGKTI010029888.1:0-12542 GCA_018397915.1 Birgus latro
CCCCATATCCTTCACTGACTGCCATTTTTACCCATCCATCCCTCAATCTCCCTATCCACCTAGCCCCATTCTCCCATTATCATTACTGCCCTCATTTTCATTATCAAGTATCTTTTCTTCTGTTCCATCTTTGTTACCCTTTATATTCATATTAACTTTCCATCCTTCCTACTCTTATCTGCTCATCCTATGTCTCTTTCCTCCTTTTCTCCCCTCTTATGTATCCTGTCCCCATCTGTCATTCTTCCTTTCCTCCACTTGACCGTAGTGCACCCAGATCTTCATCCATATCACTTCATCCACCCACCCAGTTCCTCAACCATATATTTTTTTTTTTATTCATCCACCCAGTTTCCACACATCAGCTCCACCCCCTCAACCCGCACACACCCCAGTCATCGCACCCCTGTCCATCCATGCAAACTCGACCACATCTGTTCCTACAAATCCCCTCCATTCTCTCTCCTCCTATTCTCCTTATCACCCCTCCCCACTTCGTTCCACCCCGTCCACTTATTTACACTACTCCTTTACATTCAGCCATCCAAGTACTCCTATCCCTCACCTATCCAACCACTGAACCTGCCGTCCATCCCATCTCCTGTCTCTTAACTCGTTTCTCCAGACACACCCACACTCGTTTTGTATCCCATTATCTATCTCCCATCCTTCCTTGCCAGTGCCTTTAACGCATCATATCCTCATCTCTCCCACCCCCTCCCCGTCCATCCTCCCATCGGACATCATCCATCCATCCAGTCTCTTATTCTTCTCTGTCTCCTCTTCTCCCCGACATACGCACACACATGCATGCGAACACTCATTCGTTCCTCGATGTTTTCTCTCCTGTTCAGTCAGCCGTGCCGCATCCATCCATCCGTCCACCCACAAAACATCTTTCATCCATCCAATCTCTCATTCTTCTCCCTCTGCCAACCTTCCCGGCATACCATCCCCCAGCCGCAACCATCCATCCGTCCATCCAGCAGCCTCATCCATCCTACCTCCTGTCTCTCACTCTCTACCTCCCTCTGCACCTTCCACTCTCGCACACTCATTATTATTAGACAATATCTCTTATCGTTTCTCTGCCCATCCGTACAGGCACCTCTAATGCATCATCTGCCCAGTCTTGAACCCAGTCTCTTCCAGCCCACCAGATACGTCCATTCACTCCACCCCATCCATCTTATTTTCTGCCTCTCATCCTTCGCTCCCTCCCCCACCCAACCCCAACACAAACACTCTCTGTCCTAGACCCAATCATGTATCCTCTCTCCATCCACCATTCTTCCATGTTACCCATCCATAATCAGAGTCCATCCGTCGTACTTCCTAGTTCTTCCTCCCCAGTCTTCCTCGACATCCCGCTTCACCCACAAACTTATCCATATCCTCATCTCACATCCCTATCTATCCATGACAGAGCCTCCCATCTCTTGATCCATCCTACCCCTTTCATCCACTCTTCTGTCCCCTTGCATCTAACCAGCCGTCCCAGCCATATTCATCCATTCACCTACTCATCCTGTGTCCCTCTCCCTTCGGCCTCCCCCCACACACATTTATCGCTGCCCTTTCATCACGCCCTCATCCATCCGTACCAGCGCCTCTGATGTATCATCCCTCGACCTATTCTACGCCGTTGCGTAACCTCACCCGTCCATCGATCGATCCATCCATCCAGTCTACCGTTCATTCCTCCTTTTCACACAGATACATTAACACTTATCCATAACCACATCTTTGTATCCTGTCTCCATCCGTTTATATTACTCATCCATCCACCCACTCACCCACATCCATCCACCCACTCACCCACATCCATCCATCCACCCATCCAATGTCCCTTCCCCTCCCTTACCCCCAACATTTATATCCTTCTATCCCCCTATCGCGCCTCCATCCGTCCTTGTCAAGTCCTCTAATGCATCATGCGTCCATTAGTCTCCTCCTCCCACCCTCCATGACACCTGCATGACGGATGGCCTGGTTCACCTTGGCACACCTGGAATCTTGTCCCTCTTATACCCCGTCTTGTGATCCTTACCTGTGTACTTGATGTGATTTTGATGTATGTTTTTTTTTTTTTTCGTTTTCGCTGTTTGGGTTTGGGGTTTTGCTGTTTTGGGTTTGTTTATATCACTGTGTTTTTGTTATGCCTTTGCTGTGTTTGACGTGCTTTTGTTGTGTCTTTGCTTTTAGTGTTGTGGGTTTGTTGTTTCCACTGAGCTTTTATTGTGTATGTTTGCGTTTGCTTTTAAGCTTTTTTCTCAATTGTGATTTTGCTGTGATTTTCTTGGATATGTTATGCTTTTGATTTGTTCATCCTTTGTCTTGTTGTTAGTTTTGTCTTTATTACTTTTTTTTTCCTGTGTTTTGGTTGTGTTTCTGGTAAATTATTGCCTTACCTTTTGTTATTTTGTGGTCCTTAGCTGTGGCTCTGTTGTCTTCTTTTTTTCCTTGTGTCTCTACTGTGTTTTTCCCAAGTTTCATTTACTGTGTCATTGTTTTGTTTGTCATTTTGCTGTCTCTGATGTCTCGGCTGTGCTTTTCCTTTCGGCTCTGCAGCTCGTTCTGTCTCTTATCCTGTCCTAATTTCTTTCCCTAGTCGTATCTCCCTTAAAGAATGGTAGTTTGCTGTGCCTATGCTGGTTATTTGCTGTGTCTTATGGTCTGTGCTGTGTCTTCTGACCTCTTATTTTGCTCATACTTTGACCAATTTGTTTTTCTTGTAGCTTCTTACTTTGGCCTCGTTGTGTATTTGCTGGATATATGCCGTTTCTTCTGTTCATTTGCTTTGCTCGTACTGTGCTCCTGCTGTCTCTCTCATATTCTTTAGCTTTGTCGGCTGTTCTTCTTGTCACTAGTTGTTTATTTACTGTTTTGATGTTTGCCACTGTTGTTGCTGCTGTTTATGTCATTGTTTTTGCTGTCTCTGCTCCTGTATGTATTTCTTCTCTCACATATTTTGCTTCTACTTCCGCTCCTTCTACTTCCGCTGACGCTCGTGTTCCGTCTGGTATTGATCTGGTCCTGTTTCTGCCCCTGCTTATAAATCAGGTCGTTATTATTCCTATTTCTGCTCCTTTTATTTCGGTTCCCAGCCCTTCCATGTTTCAGGTACTTTTGTTGCTTCTACCTCTCCTATTCCTGCTGCATTTATTCTCGTTCTGTTTCTGTTCTTTGTTGTAAATCTTTTCCTAGTATTTCTCCATCTTTTATTTTTGTTCCTAGCCCGTTTGACGTTTCCTATTCTTTCTGTTTTTTGTGCCTCTTTTTATTTTACCATTTCCTTTCTTGCTCATTAATTATATTATTACTGCTTCTGTCTTTTATTTCTTCCCCTAGCTTTGTTTTTCTCATGCTTATTCTGTCTCTTTTTTTCTATTCCTTTTCTCTTTTTCCCTATACAGATTAATCTACTGTTCTTTACAAACCCACAACTCCTGCTTCTTTAATGCTGTCACTTCTCTTGTGTATGGAACTATTCTTATATTTATTCGTACACTTTTTACTTTTCTCCTACTTTATCTGTTGCTTCTGCTTCTTAGCCTATTCCTGCTGTCGTTGATCCACTCCTAAGTCTGCTTTTGCTCCTAAATTTCCGTAGTCATTTCTTCTTTGTTTATTTCTGCGTCTAGTTCTTTTATTTTACTCGCTCTGTTGCTGCTGATTCTTCTTTTCCTGTTGTTATCTCTGTCTGTCTATTTGTCTGTCTCTCTACCTTCCTACCTATCTTACTTTCTTTCTGTCTATTTATCCAGAAGCCTTAATCCCGGAAGGGGTGGCCACAATCGGATCGCCTCCATGTCTCTTTGCCCTCCGCCATCTGCTTCTGTTACCTCTACTTCTTTTAGTTCCGCTTTAACCCGTCTGCTTTTCTCCTATTCCTTGTATTCCTCTTATTGTTTCCTCTTTTCCTTTTGCTGTACCTGATCTTGCTGTTATATATACCTGTGTTATTTATACTTCTGCACGTCATCTGATCTTACACCTGCTAGATAGAAAGACTGATAACTAGATAGTTTGATACGCTGATGGAGTGATAAGTAGATGAAACAGAGATAAATGGCTACTGTTGACAGCCTACACCTGTTAGATAGATTGATAGCTAGTGATTTATTAATAGATAGATAGATAGATCGATGAGAGGAGTAAGTCGGCATTGTTGACAGGTATTAACTAGTTCAGGTAACACTTTAAACTAAGGGTTTAGCAGGTAATAGCTAAGTTACAGACATATCAAATAAGATGATAAGTGCGTGGGGAGTGTGACATAAGTGGGTAGTGTGACGTAAATAGGTGGTGTGACAAGTTTCTGTAGAGTGTGACAAGTGTGGACTGTATGTGGCAGGTATGAGAGATGTGGATAGTGTGACGCAAATGGATAGAGTGACATGAACGTGGATAGTGGCAAGTATGTAGGTAGTGGGACGGGTAAGTACGTGAATGGTAAGGAAAAATAAGTGACGAATGGCTATTATTTTCCCAAACCGAATAACAGAAACAACAAAATAACTGCCATAGTCAATAATATATACACTGTAGACTGGAAAATAAGTGCCCAGTACCGCACCCAGAACAGCCACACAAAATTAGAGTCATAGTGCATATATATAGCCTGGCATATAACAATCAAGTGCCCCTCCCAGTAAAGCACCGCATTATAGCGTTAAAAGAAGCATAAAGCATGAGGCACGTGCACTAAGTTAAAGCTGATAGCCTCTCATGAAGTCTCCTCCCGTTCCTCATGCACAATCTCGAGCTTAAAACTGGCATGAGCGTCGTTTAAGTAGAGAGCAGCGACGTTATACCCGGGGTTAATAAGGTCCTAACACAGGTGAACGAGTAGGTGTGGGAGAGAGTAATGCTTTGAGCCGCACGATAGATTGCCCCACCGTCACACTCACAGGGTTACGGCATCAAGGCACACCATGCCACACCAACGACTCAACTAAGGAACACGACGCAACACCACACTTCACGAATTTCCTGCGGACATAACACTCCACGAATGCCCTGCTTGCGGAACATCACATTTGACCAGTGTCTTAGATGTGGAACATCCCGGGACAAGCAGGACGGCAGATTTTTGGAACGACGTAACGCGGGCACATTACAGAACACCACCCTTCGTGGAACGTTTTCAATACTGAACATTCACGACGAACAAGACAACACATTTCCCAAACGTCATACCTGCGGAACATCACTGGAGGAACAGGACAGCACCTCTCACAGATGTCTGAACTGCCGAATATAACGGGGCAAGCAGAGCAGCACCTATCACGAATGACTTAACTAGACAACGTAACACAAAAGCACCTATCACGTATGACCCAGCTAGGCACCCTTCGTGAATAAGGCAGCCTCAGAATAACACACTTCATGAAAAACTCTACTTGAAAAAACGACTCACGAACGACTTAATTCCAAAACAGCAAACGTAACAAAAAACTAAAAAAAAAACTCACATTTTGCGAATGTTTTGTCGCGAAACAAACCAACTTCAATATAACACACTTAACAAACGTCCCAACTTCAAAACAACACACTTTACAAACAGCCCAACTTCAAAGTTTTCACATTTCACAAAAACCCAACTTCAAAACACAAAACACTTCACAAAAACCCAGCTTCAGAGCAGCACTCCTCACAAACGACCCTTGTGCAGAACTTAGCAGGACAGCCCAGCCCATGACCATCACGGTTTATGTTTGCAGACTAGATTGCATGATGACAGACACAACAGCTTTAAAAACTCTGACAGCTCACTTCATGACCAAAATAGCGGCAGTTGTGGGCTGATTATATTACAGTACATTTCATAAGCAGCATAACACATTTCATGACTAACACAGTACATCACAGTACATTTCTTAATCAACAGAGTACAGCGCCTCACCCTTCACAAACGACATCGAGCACCATTGTAACTAGAGCACGTCACATTTCACAGCCAGTAATCACACTTCTTAACATGTACATACAGCACTTCACACTTCACTGCCCACACGGCACAACACAGTTCACTACCATCACATCACAACAAACTTCAAACTAACACAGAACAGCACTTCGCAACAACACAGGACGGCACACTTCAAAAGCAGTACAGCAAAGCTGAGTACACCTCACGACCAGCACAGTTGCAAACATCATACCGGTAGTTCAGAAACAGCACAGCACACCTAATATCAACACAGTTCATCAGATCAGAACACAACACAGGAACAGCAGATGAGCGCACACTTCAGAAACAGCAGGCATACATTCGAAGAAGAGTACACATTTCAGAAGCAGCAGACACACTGCAGAAACAGCAAGCACGCTTAAGAAACAGCAGATCAGAGCATACTTAAGAAACAGCAGCCAGATCAGAGCACACTTCAGAAACAGCAGGCACTTCAGAAACAGCAGAGGGAAGCACACTTCAGAAACAGGGTAGGAGAGGAGAGGATAGCGCAGCACACTTCCTGAGCGACACAGCAGGTGACGGTAATGCCCCTCCCGGCGTGGGTTGCAGCCCTATAAACTTATTTTAACTATAATCCAGGGTTGGGGCGCTGCTGTCCGCTGTCACCCTCCCTCCCTCTCTGCCACTCTCACTCCCTGTCTGCCACCCTTCCACCTTCCTTGCCTGCCCGTTTTCCTTCCTGTCGATCTGCTGCCCTGCTTGCTTTTCTGCCTGTCTACTTCATTACTTGCCTGCCTGTTTGAGTGCATCTGTGTCTGTCTCTCTGTTTTTCGTCCTCGCTGTTTACCTGCCTACCTACTTTTCAGCTTCCTGTTTAGGCAGCCATCCACCCGTTGCCAGCCGACCTGTAAGCCTGCCTGCCTGCCTGTCTGTCTGCCTAATTCCGTTCCTGCTTATGCTTATTTTCGTACCATCCTGCTTGACAGCTATTTTGTTTGTCTGCTCCGCTTCCCGCCACTTTCTGCCAGCTTCTTTCATTTTCCCGATTCTTTGCCTGCCAGTTCTTTGCCTCTCTTCGTACTTTCCTACTTGTCTCCTTTCCCACATCCACCTTGCTTATTTGCCTGTTTGTGACCGTGCCAATCTCCCTGCCTGCTTCCTTACCTTCTTACCTGTTTGTTCGCTTGCTTGTCTGCTTTTCTCCCAGCTTGAACATTCTCCTTATCCACCTCCCTGCCTGGCTGTTTCTACCTTCGTTGCTATTGTCACCATTGATTTCCTTCTGTCGTATCGCTTTCTGCATGTACTTTTCTTCCCAGTTCCATTTTCTTCACGTGTCCCTTTTATTGCTGAATTATGTGTCGCTCAAACTGTATATCCATTTTCTGTATTGTCAGCCTCCACGTTGCCTTCAGGGTTCTTGCCTCCTATCTCTTATCTACCTGTCTATCTCATCATGGTCTGGCCTGCGTTTTCAGTGTTTACCTGATCGAACTTTGGTTTTGTCTGCTTGTCTGTTTTTGTCTTCTTTTTTGCTTGTCGTTCTGCCGGTATATGTGATGCTGCCTGCCTGCTTCATCCGCGTGCCTGCCTGCCTACCCACCTTCCTGCTACCTGCCTTCCTGCTACCTGCCTACCTCTTCCTCGTCCCTACCTGCCTATCCTCTGTTACCAAGCTGTTTGTATATGAATGTTAGAGTTTACACACACGCACTCACACATACACACACATTACGTAGCACACACATGAACGTTTACATACTCATACAAGCAGGTATTATCATAACTACACTCTGTTTATGTGAACGGTTTTAATCTCGTATGCGGTTTAACCCACTGTATCGTTTTGTGTGTGTGTGTGTGTGTGTGTGTGCGTGTGCGTGCGTGTGTACCGTCTTGTGTCATTTGATGCGTCCAATAGCTATGATTACCTTACGAGTACACAGAATTTTAATTTTATTTTCATTTTTAACATTTATTTGATCTTTTGTTTTCAGATTTGAGTTTCGTGCCACCTTTTTGTAGACCTGCATTTTATGTATGATGACTTTTAATCTCTTGTCTTTATTTTCATTTTTATTGCCGTTATAATATACATTTTGTTTTGTGTTTTTTGCGGATATGTTCTATGTGTTTATTATGAATTTTACGAACAAATTTTCTCGTAATTTTGTTTGAAGTTTTTTGACTTTTTTGTGCATGATTTTTTATGTCCCAGGAATATTTTTTTAACGTTTTCTTTATTGCCTAAATTTTACTCATTACAATGGGATATTTATGGTTTTGTTTTTATAAGTTTGCGTTTTCACTATTCTTTTGTATTGGCACAGATCTTACACTGTGCATTTTTTGAAAAATTTGTATGGTTTTCATGGTGTTTAGATCATGAATACTCCTTTTAGTGTTTTTTTTAAAGAACGTATTTTTCACTGTTGTGTGGTAATCATGCTTTTCCTCGTATCTGTGTACGTTTATTACTTGCTTTGTTTTTTTAACGTTTTGTGGATATTTTCTTTATATTCTCCATGTTCCTTGTATATTTTGTTTGAGGCCGACATATATTTTTTGTGCTAATTTTTATGTGATCTAGTTTGGATTTTTTTTTTTTCATTTTTCCATGGCTGTCGTCCCCTTAAATCCTCATTCACGTACGTAGTCAGTGTATTTTTGTCTATATTTTAATTTTCCGTGGCATTTTTCCTGTTTATTCAACGTCGTGTAAGTATCCTTTTCATTCTCCTGTGGCTTTCGTCCTTTAGATTCCCTTTTCGTGTATTTTTCTCCCGGGGTGGGTGGGTGTGTGGGGGGTTACTGAGTATTTAGTGCTCATAGACTGGCACTTACATTAACCTCATTGCTTTTGTGCCTGCTCCTGTATCGCGCTGTTCTCTACTTCCTGTATCGTGCTGAACCTTGCTTGCTGTATCGTACTGTACCGTGCTTGCTGTATCGTGTTGTACCCTGCATGCTGTATCGTGTTGTACCCTGTTTGCTGTATCGTGTTGTACCCTGCCTGCTGTTTCGCGCTGTACCCTGCTTGCTGTATCGCGCTGTACCCTGCCTGCTGTATCGTGCTGTTCTGCCTGCATTACCGCCGCTTCCCCTCCAGCGCGTTGTGTCAGAAGCACGTCGTTATCCTTGACCATTACGACACCTGACACACCTTTAATTACTTCGGTCTCAAATGCCTGTATATCCTGGGGGGTAATTATGTTTGGGGTGGAGGAGAGAAAAAGCTGGGGATATGAGAGAGAGAGAGAGAGAGAGAGAGAGAGAGGAGAGTGTGTAAAATAGAGTGAGACGAAAAAGAGAGAGAGAGAGAGAGAGAGAGAGAGAGAGAAGAGTGTGAATACCACTGAGTGACGTTAATGAAACAGAGGTTCATTATATCCCCCTGTTCCCCTCCCCTAGCTGGCCCCAGATGACCACGTAAAGTTTATTAGTTGCTCTTAATATATGCACATGGAATTTGAAAGGGGATCCGCTCATCTTGCCCTCATCCATTTTTTACTGTTTTTTATATACTAACCTTTCCATGCTCTCCACTTATAGAACCCTTCATTCCGTTCATCCTAACCTCATCCATTTTTCACATTTATTTTTTTTATTTATGCTTATCTTGCTCTCCACTTAACCCTTTATTGTGAGCTTTGCATTTTATTCTAATTTACACCAGGCGATTCTCTATAGTTTAAAGAATCAGTCCGCTGCTGAAATTCTGGATGACTGTTTCGAGCAACGTTGTGAACTGGGAATTAAGAAAGAACCCAGTTGATTTTTTAAAAGAGTATTCAGCTCAGAAAAACCTGCCGCAGCAAAAGCTTAACCCATCGGCCAAGAATATTGATTTTTTTTTTTATTTGAAAGTGTTCTTCAGGATATTATAATCAGTTAACGAGGTCCCTCTGGTATGTTAAGTAATTGTAAAGGATAACCAAGTTCGAAAAGTCTTCCATTACGTCAGTGAAATTGTATAGTAGTACCAGAATCAAGAATAAAATAATAAAATGTGGTTATGGGGTTGATATGCTCCGCTCGTTGCTCATCATCCATCCTTCCCACGAAAAGGATGGGTAGCGGCAGGAAATAAAGCTGGCATCACACACACACACACACACACACACACACACCGACTCGCCAAACGGGGTCTTAATTGGATGTAGAGGGGTAAATTGGTTGGGTTGGCCGGGTGGAAATGAACAATGTGCTTTACAATCGCACGCATATTGATTGCATATGGAGCCCAATTAAGCAAGACTTATGATGCCGCCTGGAACGTGACCTCCTTCTCAATTTTGCCTTTCCTAATTTTTATATCCTGATTGTTATTATAGAATTACGTGAAGAAAATGTATGTTAAAAATTTCCATTTCAGTATGTGTAATTAAAGCAAATATTTACCGAAGAGTTGATATAAAAGTATAATGAAACATAAGCATGTATAAAGAAGCCATCCTTCATTGCTGTCTGACATACGAGTGAACAGAAATGGTAGAAGGTTGTACGTGGCGGAGGAGTTCATTTGGGTGATGCCTGTGTTGGTGACAAGATGTATTGTGATGCAGAGAGCCCGTGTGGTACCTCTTTGAAAACCAATCATCATATGTACTCGTAAATTCATATCTCCATCTACTAGGGTTACTTTATATCAAACTTTTCATTAAAATCGATCTCCCATAAGCTTAAAGGAACTGTCTTGCAGTAGTAAGACTTAAAATTAGAGACATCGTGGTACTAAAAGGATGAAGACTTTAAAGGACTGAGACTTCCCTCATTACAGTGGAATCATCTGGCGGTAAAATGATTGTTATACGTTAGTAAGGCCCTGATATCTGAAGAATAAACCAAGATAGGCTCCAGCTTCTTAGAGGACGAAATATTAAAATTGAATAAAATCGCTTTTTGTTATGCACTGAAAGATTATTAAGCGAGGTTCTGCTCTCCATAGAACAGGGTTATTTAATCTTACTTTTTCCATACAAAGAACCTTCCCTTTTTGAGGAACATCCTCGGGTGGTGTAGCAAGAAAAGAGGCATATTCTGAAGGATGTTACACACACACACACACACGCACACACACACACGCGTCATGAGTGGCAATACTCTACCCCCGTCACGTCTTTAGGCAGAACAAGTCATCCATCAGCAAGGACGCCCTGCCAGCCCGCTATGTATGCGATCACCGCCACCGCCACCTACCACCGCCATCACATCATCCCCATAAATAACCACTGTCTCCATCACCACAACCGCTCACATCACTGCCGAATACGAACAGTCATCACAATCACCTGTCTTCATCACCACTACAACCTACATCATTACCAAATACGATCATAATTATTGCAACTAAATAACTGCCTTCTTAATCACCACTACCGCCCAGATCACTACCTGATGAGAATACAATCACCACTACATAACAGCTGTAATTATCACCATTAGTACAACATCACTAACAGAAAGGGTCATTATCACTACCACCGTCAGTACCAAGCATTTTTATCACCACTTCTACCACAGTCACTACCATGCATGACCATTATCACCATAACTACTGGTAGCACGTACGACCATCACCACCACCTTCATCACCATAATTATTTTCGCTACCAGGTTCATTATCACTGCAACCATCACATACGATCACCACCACCACCACCACCACCACCACCACCACCACCACCACCACCATCGCCGTAATTGTCTTCATCACCAGCTTTGTCACCACTACGACATTTTCTCTGCCACATGCTGCTGTCATCACTATGAACATCACATACAGCTGTCATTATTACGGTCACTCACGGCCACCATCATCACCACAGCCACCACCACCATTATCATCATTACACCACCACCATCGGCAGCACAGTCAGTACCTCCACCAAACATAAACCCTGGCATCATCATCATCATCATCATCACAGTCTCAGGTAATATGACGACACACTGGGTTGTATTCTCGTGGACTAACCCTTTCAGTCAGATGATAGTATTTTGTTCCTGTTACCCCAAGACTATTTAATTTGGCTTAGGTTAGGCCAGGCGTCTCGTACTAGAGGGGTTAATCAGGGCTATAACAAGTTCAGGTAAACACAAGTCTCGTGTTGAACTAGATTGCTTGGATGTAGGAAAATTAATCTAGAAACTACGATACTAAGTCTTCCTAGTGGTGGGGATACGAGACATTCAAGCACCTGTCCATTAACGATTTATTCTTATTAGTAAGCCTCAACTCATCCATTGCGATATTATCGTTCCTTTTTCTTACTGTCGACAATTTTATTCATCAGTGAGCAGTCATAAGGGATAAAAATAAATTTTTTCTTCACTTTCCAATTGTTGGTGAAGCAGTGTTATTATTCGATCAACGACTGACATTTAATTCAGCACAGAGGAATCCTACGCAGTTAGACGGTTAGTATTCTCTTGGAAGTTATATTTAGCATGTTAGATATATTAATAGATTACTTAAATAACACATGTGAGATTATTAGAGAGACGTAGGTAGAAGCAGAAAGGTAAGGAAAGGTGCTGTGCTGCCTCATATGCTGGCTACACATAAGTACCATCACACACACACACACACACACACACACACACACACACACACACACAC
>JAGKTI010029889.1:0-12542 GCA_018397915.1 Birgus latro
AATGGTTTGCTGAATGGTTTGCCTGTGAGATCAAGTTAATACTTTAGGAGGCTTGAATAATTAGTGAATGGCTGTGTTCCTCATTTTACTAGGCACCCGGTTGATAGTTCTTCTACTTTTGTGCTTTCATGTTCCTGTTGTTACATCTTACAGACCTTATTAATGATTGGGAAATGAGGTTAGAATGATGATGATGGTGATGATGAGATGATGATGATCCTTCACAGGAGAGGATGGAAGGTTAGATGAAGGGCTCTTCCCACCTGAAAGTGCCCCCACTCAGATGCTGCCAAGTCCATGGTTGATCTTAATAGCAGGTGGGGCAGGACTGGGTGGCCTGCTGTTACTCTCCCTGTCAGCTTTACTCGTCTACAAACTAGTCCACACTCGTCAGGGTTACTCCTCACCAAATGCACAGGTAGAAAAGGTATTTGTTGTTAGTATAAATAGTTCTTTCTATTTTGTTGCTTCATTCTTTATTGGCTAGTGAGGAGCATAAGGGTTCTAGGCTAGGCTAATCAGTTCAGGCAAGAGTGGCCAGTTATTTGCTTCTGAGTGGCATTGAGCAAGCACTGATTTCCAGCCAACCTTCAGATTTAAACCCTTTTGGAATACCCTATTCAACTAGACCACCATTAGTTTTGTTTAAGAAATACATGTTTGAGGAAAACCGCTCAACCTACAGTGATGACATTTACTCTTTCAGTTATCATCAGATCTCAACAGGCATCTCCATAATCCAAGTTTATCTACCCTAGACCCTAGTGCTGGTTAGAGGAAGGTGTTCATGGGAAGATGAAGAAGAAAAATAGCAAAAGGGATGGTAATGGGTGCAAGTGGAAAGCAAGGACATGGTTATATTGGTTGGGGGCATATGTATAGCTTAACTGCAGCTGCAGAGGATAATGCACCACTCATATAGTGCAGAGTTGCATATTAGTGATCATATAAGTTGGTGAATGGATATGGTTTGTTACCAGTTTTTATATTGATAGTTACAGATATGACATTATAATCCAGCCTAAGTTGAAGTTGCTTTGAAATATGAGTAGCTTTCTTTTAAGAAAGGTAGATTGTTGATGTTGTTAATCAACTCCAGTCTGTTGGGCCAAGCAAACCCATCAACCACAGGCAGGCAGCTTCCCCTGCAGGGTTGTCTCATAAAGTGAACTGATGTTTCCTTGCTGGTGACGGCGCCTCACCACAGCAACGCGCAGGGAAAAGTATGGAGGTGTGGTTCCTGGTTGGATGTCACATTTGCATCTCCACCCAGTTAACAGGCACCATAGTAAGCTCCACTGCACCCTGTGACCTGGTTGGTTGGTTACCACCCAGTATTGTAAATGGTTTCTTAAGTTACACGAAACCATAAGACTTGTCACTAAGTGTAGAGCAACCTGAAGTGTAAAGAAAAGTAATATAAAGTGACAGGAAGGAATGGGTGAAGTGCAGACAGAGGACAGTAGACAAATGGAATGATGAAGGTGAAGGAAGACATAGGCAGTGCTACATCAAGTGTGTGGAAGATGGTCACCACCACCAACCACTTAGAAAAGGTAGACGCAAACATAAACTTTAAACTACAAGTATACCCTGGTTTAACAGTGCAATTGATTGAGTAAAAACCCATCACTAGGCGGGGTATTGTATCTCGGGGTAAATTTAACACATAAAGTATAGGAATGCATTTTTGAGCTTTAGGTTTCCCCACCAACCAAGTCCTAAACCCACCCGAATGAGTCTAGAAAAAAAGTTTAAAGCCAGTGTAAGTGGTCTAACAGCTGTAAAAGAAGCTAACCTAGGCCTAAAACCAGTGCCTGTCTCGCTTGTACCCAGTGAAGGTCACTGGAGACTGCGATCTCTAACTCGTATTCAAACTCGGTAGAGAAGAAGCAGCAGCATTATACATAGTCCCACCATCAGACAGTCCCAGGACAATTAAATAAACAGCTATTATGCATACTGCTAATGTATAAATGATGCACAATCGTCCGAGGTGCAAAATGCCGTAATGGAGAATCATTGATGTTTTGATGGGGAATTCTCGTGATGGGGAATGCGATCAATGATGCAATCGGGATAGCCTTTTCAATGGCCCCTCTTTATGTCATTTTTGTTACTGTTCTGGTTGCTGAGCTCCTTTATTTTCTTCTCACTTGTTTTCCAACATTTATTTAGAAATTCTTTTTTCTGTTTTCAAAGCGTTTTCCCTTGAACAACCCGAATGCAAATACATGATTTATCAGTCGATGATGCAATCGGGATAGCCTTTTCAACGGCCCCTCTTTATGTCGTTTAAGTTACTGTTTTGGTTGCTGAGCTTCTTTATTTTTTCCTCTTTTATTTTCCAACATTTATTTAGAAATTCCTTTGTGTTTTCAAAGTGTTTTCCTTGAACAGCCCGAATGTAAACATGATTTATCAGTCACAATTTTCATCAATGCATGAAATATTTACTCTTTAAGGCTTTCATAATTATTCCATCCATCCATCCATCATCCAATCCTATGCTGCCCCATGAGGAGCGTAGGAGCTTGTGGCGAGTTAAGGCCCTGACATTTAAGATGAGAGTGACCAGCCTCACTCATCCCTGAGTGCCATTACTTTTTTTTTTTTTTTTTAATAATAATGTGTCTTACTCTGGGCATAGGCTTCACAGTCCAATCCCAAGGCCCAGCAGTCCTCCTACATTCCGTACACCTTCACATGTCACCATTTCGGTGCTAATATCCACAGTCCATATTGAATACATGCTAGAGCTGTCTCATAAAGGACTGATGTACTCGTATTAGCAGGGGTATTTTTGACATGTTGGTGTGCCTTCTGGCGGATCACTGAAGTCTACATTAATGAAATTCAAATCCTTAAACTGTTTCCTGGCCCAGCCGAGATTCGAACTTTGGTCCATTAGGACTGCAGGCCACTTCTTTACCAATTCAACCACCTCTTGGATATGAACCTACACAGGCTCAATCCGATTGGAGCGCCTTAACCCTTTCACACACGGTACCGCGATTTGCGTTACATGTGGTGTGGTGTGCCAAAGCACAGGACCTCAAATCGTGTGAAAACAAAAAAAATTAACCAAAAAATAAGTTTTCAGTCGATTTGCATCAAATTTTGTAGCATTCTAGCAGCCACGTGTCTCTCCCAAGGTAAGACTTTGGCAACACTGCAATGACTCCTATGTGCCTGTATGTAGTGATAGAATCTCAGTGCTCCACTAGCAGCCAGACAGCAGGGTCGTGCTGTGTTGTGTTGTCCCTTTTAATCCGCCATTTTCCCCCTCCCACCCGAGGCTGAAGCCATTATTGAAATATTGTGGCTGTACAGTGTTTTTGACTATACTGTGAAGTGATTGTGTCTATTGAACATAGATATATTGTTTGTAAAGCATTGGGGCCTGTTATTAGCCGTTAGGCCTAAAGGCAGAGTCTGGTTTGTTATAGCGGGGTTTCCACTCACCCTGCCCGTAAAATGATGTATTTTACCCTTATAGTGAAGCCATTACTTATATCTGTGAAACATATAGTGCCTGGATTAGTGAAATAACTGATCTACCATAGCAGGCATTATGTTATGCCATAGAGATACATAGACATATGCATTAGTTGCTAAGGGAACAGGCAGTCTCTTACGCCATACAGTAGGGAAGGGAATAACAGAAAATGCTGGGATGGAATCATGTGATAGTGTTTTATATTGTATATTGTTCAGTGTGAAATATACGTATAAAACAGTGAAGTGAGTGCTCACCGAGAAATATTGCTTGCATTGACTGACAGCGGAAAGTTACGTAATGATCAGAGACAAGAAAATACGCCACACAGCGACACATATATGACATACAGTAAGACCTCACTATGACGGACTAATTGGCGCCCAAGCCAGTCCGAAAAATGCAAAATTCCGATAAAAGCGACATCCGGACTTTTCTCTGCTAATCCGGACTTTTTCCGATATATCAGACATTAGTCCGGATTGCATCAGTGGTTTTCACCACCATTGCAGTATTGTACTGTGTTATACCTTCACTACATTAATCAAATGGTATAATAATACTGTACTGTGCACTGAAAAACATGTCTTTTACTTGTCTTATTGTGGTGAACTTAGCTGAAGTGGTCAGGCAGTCCGGACTGCTTTCTGGCTTTATCAGACGGTTTCCGATATATAGGAGTTTAGTCCGGTAGCTCCTCGAGTCTGATAAAAGCGAATTCTGGTCTATTGAAGTCCGTTATATCGAGGTTTTACTGTATATACGTATGTCGTGCAGCAAATGTTCGTGGAGAAATCTATTGTGTGCATCGCATGTGTTAGGCAAACGTGGTGCAAGGAACAGAGAATACGCCACACATACACACACACACACGCATATATACACACACACATACACACACACATGCATATATACACACACACATACACACACACATGCATATATACACACACACACACACACACATATATGTAAATGATTTGCCAGAGGGTTTGAATAGTTACATGAGTATGTTTGCAGATGATGCTAAAATTATGAAACATATTAAATGTATTGATAGTTGTAAAGAACTGCAAGAGGACTTGGACAAACTACACAGCTGGAGCCAGACTTGGAAAATGGACTTTAATGCCAAGAAGTGTCATGTATTAGAAATGTATAAGTGAAAGAAGACCACACTGGATATATAAAATGGGCAGTGAGATGATTAGTAAAAGAAAGGATGAGAAAGACTTGGGAGTGATTATTCGGGATGACTTGTCACCAGAAAAGCATATAAACAAAATTATTTGAGGAAACTTATGGAATACTGACCAACATGAGAGTGGCTTTTAATTATATGGATGAGGAAATGTTGAGAGAGTTGATATTGACCATGATAAGACCAAGACTAGAGTATGCGGCGGTGGTATGGTCACCTCATTTGAAGAAGCATATTGATAAACTAGAAAAGGTTCAACGGATGGCAACGAAGATGATACCACATTTAAGGGAACTCACCTACGAGGAGAGATTGGAAAAACTGAAGTTACCAGAACTACGCGAGAGAAGGGAAAGAGGTGACTTGATCACGATATTTAGAAATGTAAGAGAATTGGAAAGGGTGGATAGAGAGGATCTTTTTGTGTTGGATGATGGAAGAACAAGAGGTCATGGCTTCAAGTTGAGGAAAAGTAGATGTCTTAATGATCTCAAAAGGTTCAGTTTCCTAAATAGAAGCATACAGTAGGCGCGGAAAGTGTTGACGCCATCTTAGAAAAAGAAAACATTCTTGTGGTTAGCAAGGAGAAACAAATAAATTAACACTCACCATTGAATTTAGTATTTACTGTCATTCCCCTTCACTTTTATTATCTTCTTAAGGCGTCTGGGGAGACTGATGGCGTAGTTTTGCAGAACAGACGGACTAAAACTGCTCCATAGCTGCAGCCTTAAGTTTAGGCAAAGATGATGTGTCCATACTACGCAGCTGCCGCTTCATGTGCGCCCATAAATTCTCAATGGGATTGATATCTGGCCTGTTTCCGGGCCAATCTCGAATAAAGGGAACCTCACAGTCTGTTAGCCACTGTTTCATTGACTTTGCAACATGTGCAAGGGCAGAATCTTGCATAAATACTCTTGCCTTGGTTTTATCAAAAGAGTCACTTAAAACATCACATAAGAGCTCCAAATAATTGTTTTGGTTCACTTTTTCATTTGCAGGTTGAATTACCAACCTACCAACACCATAATATGTAAAGCAGCCCCAAGCCATGAGTGAGGCTGGGTATTTAACAAACTTGGAAGTGTACTTAGGATCCAGGGGGTCACTGCCTGGTTTGCGGTACACTCGTGATGAAGGGGTACCAGTGACAGTAAATGTTGACTCATCACTCCAAAGCACAGTTTTCCATTGCTCCTCACTCCAGGCAAGATATTTCTTACAAAAATTTACTCTCTTTTTCTTCTGAAGTGCAGTTAGTAGTGGTTTGTTACGAGCACAAAAACGCCTGTAGCCCAGATCGTCATGCAACAGCTGCTGCACACTTCTGACAGACACATGTGCCAGCAACTGTGGGTTCTTTTCTTTTAAATCCCGTGCTGTTAGCCTTGGATCCTTGCTAACTTGCCTTGAGATCAGCTGACGGGTCCTGAAGGTTGTCTTATGAGGTCTCCCAGGCTTGGGAAGTGGAGTGGGAGGAATGGCCTCCCCACTGTCCTTGAACCGCTTCACCAGTCTCTGCACTGTCCTCAGTCTAACACCATCTGATTTGCAATAAATGGGAGTTTGTGGCCTGCTTTGTATAAAGTAATCACTTCCACACGTTTGTCCTTGCTTGTGGTTACTTTAGGCACGATGAGAATGTGGTAGGTAACCAAATAACTGTGTTATTTGAGTCAAAACATGCCCTCTTGGTGCATCACACACAGAGACAATCCTCCTCCTGTGGCTGCCCAAACATTACTGAGCCTGCTCCTGTGGTGCCACACCTATCAAGCAGGGTTGCCAGCTCCCGTTGAAAAAGCGTCCGCTCATTTCGCATCACAGGGGAGAGTAGTATTGACCCTACTTCACTTAACGCGAAAGAGAATGACGTTGGCAAAAAAATGTCAATACTTTCCGCGCCTACTGTAAGTATTTGGAATGACTTAGACGAAGAGGTGGTGCAGGCGAAAAACATTCATGTATTTAAAATTAGATTAGATGAATGTAGATATGGAGACAGGACAACACATGCTTATCTCAATTCCTGTATACTACAAATAGGTAAATACAGAGGTAAATACACTCACTCACGCACCCACGCACACACACACAACCCACACACTAACTCATCTTCAATTCCTTCAAGTTCCTGCCAGCAGCTCAACACCTCTGGAGCAAGTGAGTATCCATATTTTGTTGATTTGTACATTGACCTGTTTCTACATTTCTATTTTTTTTTCACAAATAAGTATTGTTTTTTACATATACACATATGAGATGGAAGAAAGTTCAGCTTTAGTATCAGTACATAGCAAAAAGACTAGTGGAAATGTCGAGTTACTGAGAGCACCATCAAAGAGCTTATGATATTTCACGTGTTTAATTTGAGTAAATAATAATAATAATAATAATAAAACATAACGAGCGAAAATATGTAAGTATTCGTGAGGCAGGGAAATTGAGCATTTTTATCTCACTTGCGGGCGATGAAGAGTGTTCTATCTTTGTCGTCCATTTACTCCAAAATTATTGAACGTATCGATTTCCTGTAAGAACCATGATAAAGATCAGTGAATTCTATGTATGTACAGGACATAACTATGTAATTTCTCTAATGAAAAGTTGTGGATACGTAGGCGGTTATTGTGCACGCATGACGAAAGTGCGCCACGGCCGTGAGTACCCTGTAGTTTTTTGCGATTTACTCGGAAAGTATGAGGCCTATCAAAACAAAAAGGTATCAGGAGAAAGCTTATGAAATTCTACATAAGATTATATAATAAAAACATAAGGTGTGTGTATGTTGCAAGTCCACTGTCACCGAAGGGCTGAAGCAAAATCTGTAGGTTCTTTAGTCTCTGGGTTTATTGAGAACAGACAGGCACAACAGCGAGACCTTGACCCGCCAACTCCCAAGAGATCACTGGCTAGCCAACATACATACATTGGTGGCTTTACAATGTTGCCATATACAATTACAAGGTTGCCATATCTGCAGGGTATGAAGGCCTCACAAAGGAGAAGTAGAAACGGTTACATGTTTATGTATATGAGGCATGGGTAAATATATGTGGTACAGTATAAGTATCACTTCACATATCCACACCTCCCTCCCCCCTTTGCGCTTGTAGCAGCATCTCAAGCGGCGTTTTTTCTGAGCCTTTCAGATCTGCGTGGGGCATTGGAGGGTATCTCTACTTCTTTGGGCTTGTCGCCCGAACAAGGGGCCACAGGGATGTGGGGGAGGGGGTCAGCACTGGGATCCGGTATGGGACGTAGGAAGCGGCGATTACGCCACCACACCCGGCCACTTGGGAGCCGCACCTCATAATCCCGGTTCTTGCCGCAGCCCATGACAACCCCGACCTTGTCCCAGCGGTGAGTGTCCGTATTCTGGATGCGGACGTGGTCGCCGACACTCAACCTGGGAAGGGGGTGTGCATGCTTATTATACTGGTCAGTGACTTGGCCAGCACGGGCAGCGGCTCGGCGGTCACAATCCTCTGTGCTTTCCTGCCATTCTTTGGAGAAGGATGCAGGGTGGGCGGGGACGCACGAACGGACTGGATGGCCATATAGCACCTGGGCAGGGGACCTTCCCGTGGCTGTGGGCGTGTTACGCAGCTCCAAAAGGCCGCGGGCTAAGTCCTCGGTATCTATATTTCCAGAGGGCGCTGTCTTCATGATAAGGTACTTGACCGATTTGACAGCCGCCTCAGCGTGGCCATTTGACTGGGGGTAATGAGGCGATGATATCACGTGGTTGATACCCCAGCGTTGCATGAATGACTTGAATTCAGAGCTGGTGAACTGGGGTCCGCCGTCTGTCCGGAGGCGGACGGGAACACCAACTTCTCTAAAATAGCGACAGAACATCCTGATTGTGCGAAATGAAGATGTGTTGGCCCCACAGGGGATGATGACGGGCCATCCAGACAGTCGGTCCACAATGACAAGGAAGGCTTTTCCAGCGACAGTGAAGAAGTCTGCTGAGACTGACTCGAAAGGTCTGGAGGGAGCATCATCCGACAGAAGAGGTTCCTGTTGCTGGCTGGGTTGAAGGGTCTGGCACGGTTCACAGGCTTGGACAGTGCTCTTGATGTCCGCTTCTATGCCAGGCCAGAAGACAGTCTGACGTGCCCTGCGAATTGTCGCTTCCACACCACGGTGACTGTCATGGAGTCGAGCAAGGGTGCGGCGTCGGAGGGCTTTGGGGATGACTATGCATTGGTTGTAGAGGACCAATTCTCCATCTGCGTAAATGCTGTCGCGGAGTTTCCAATATGGGAGCAGTGAAGAGTGTAGAGCATACCGATGTGATGGGAAGCCTGATGTGACGCAGTCGAGGAGGCATGTATAGTCCGGGTCGATCCGGGCAGTGTCTCGAAGGTCTTGAATGTTCCGGTCGGTGTTTTTGTGCGCTGACTCTTGAGAATCTTCATTGACGACGGTGTTGACGATACTCCTCAGGTATGTGGCTGCTTCCGAGCACAGAGTCTCGTCTTCAGGGGCGGGGCGGTCCACTGGGGCACGCGACAGGGCATCTGGGATCAAGAGATCCTTGCCTGGGCGCCAGACAGCCATGAAGACATACTGGGAGACTTTCTCTTTGAGGCGCTGAAGTCGTGGGTTTTCCACCGCTTCAAGGGTGTAACTGTTAAGAATGGGAATCAGGGGGCGGTGGTCCGTCATCAAGGTGAAGGAAGGTAAACCAACCAAGTAATGCTTACATTTAGACATGGCCCATACTGCGGCGAGGAGTTCCATTTCAATCGTGGCATACCTCGTTTCTGCGTCTATGAGAAACCGGGAGCCACACTGAACCAGGCAGGTCCTCCCTTGACCATGGTCTTGTAGAAGGGCGAATCCTATGCCGTTGAGTCGTGAGGCATCTGTCTGGAGGATCACTGGGAAGGCAGGGTTGAAGTGTGCCAAGACGGGTGGCTGGAGGAGCTGGCTCTTGACTTGACGGAAGGCCTCATCGTGATCAGGGGTCCAGGCGAAAGAACGTTTCGGGCTGAGTAGAGGACGAAGGGGCTGGGTCGCAGCTGCAATGTTGGGTGTGAAGTCCGAGAGCTGGTTAACAAGGCCCATGAAGGAGTGGAGGTCAGTGATATTGGCAGGTGTTGGGAAGTCCTGGATGGCGCTGAGTCTGCTCTCGTCCGCTGAGATGCCTTTAGACGAAATGTTATATCCACAGAAATGAGCTGAAGGTTCTGCCATGTGGAATTTGTCCTTGTTCATGGTGATGCCAAACTCACAACACTTGGTAAGGGTCTGGTGGATCTGCTGGAGGTGAGTGGGCAGGTCCTTATCGTAAAGAAGGACGTCGTCGATGACCTTGACACAATTCTCCACACCCCGTAGAGCTATGTCACCACGCAGGCAATACTTGTCACCAGTGGCGGAGAATCCCATGGGGCCACGGCAGTGCATGAAGCGTCCATAAGGTGTTATGAAGGTGGTCAGGTACTGGTCCTCCTCCGCTAGTTCGAGCTGCCAGTAGCTGTGAAGGGCGTCCATGGTGGTGAAGAAGCGGGATGAGGGGCGGACACTCTGGACGGCATCGAGGGGCATAGGGGCGGGGTGTGTGGGGCGTGCAACTTGACCATTTAGCTTCGTGAGGTCGACAGTGAGCCTTACCCCGACGTTCTTCGGGACCACGACTAATGGGTGGCACCAGTCAGATGGTTTGTCTCCAGCAGGCTTGATGATGCCTTGGCGGACTAGTGACTGGAGTTCGTCCTTGACCTGTTGCTGGAATGTTAGAGGGATGTGACGAGGGGTGTGTATGGCAAAGGGGACAGCACCCTCCTTCAGGTGGATTCGCATGGGCGGGCCCTTCATGGCCTTGAGGGGGGAATTCTTGAGGTCCTCCTTAGACACCAGGACGTCACTAAACTCCTTGAGGAAGTAGTCCTTGGCAGCTGCTGGAGATGTGGTGGCAGAAATTGGCAACTGAGTGCAGCGGTTGACGTGCTGCACGTGCCGAATGGGCTTTGGAAACTCTTGAGGGATGATGGCCAACGCCTTGCAGTGACTGTAGGACAGAAGAGGCGTCGGAATATCCTTGTGAACTTGAATCTTGGCCTTGCAAGACTGCCTGCCAAGCCTCAAAGTTGCTGTGAAACACCCGAGGGCAGGTGACATCTCCGAGCCGTCGGCTGTGAGAGTAGCGGTAGTGGGTACACTCTGGAGACTGCTTCTTGGTATGTCTAGGGCGGAGAGATGTTGTTCGCCGATGACGGTGATGTCTGCGCCTGTGTCTGGTAACATGTGTAGCTGGGAGGACGTGTTACCGTGACAAACGTGGACACAGATGGGTCTGGGGGAGCTGGAGTCTGAAGGCGTGACGTCAGCCGCACGAAGACAGGCGTTGACTGCGCTTGCGGGTGGGGTAGGCGCTGGCGTGGGAGAAGAGGTCATCTTGGAGCGGCAGCACTTGTCGTAGTGACTCATCCTCTTGCAGTGCCTACACTGGGCTGCTTTGGCAGGGCAATCCTCTCTCTTGGCCCAGTGACCCTTGCGCCCGCAGTTGGAACAAGTGGCTTCCCTGGCGGGGCAGTTGGAGGGGCCATGTTTGCGGCCACAAGAGGGACAAGGCTGGCCTAGAGACGGCTGTGGTGTGGAGTTTCCTTCATGGCCTGTAGTTGATGTTCTCTTGGATTTCTCCCGTTGTATCCGCTTCTTGTAGGAGGAAACCGCACACATCTGGCTAGGTGAGGTGTAAATGGCTGATGCTGTGGTCTGGGTGGCTTCGTAAGATCTGCAACAGTTGACAACATCTTGCAGGGAGGCACTGGTGTCAAGGGAAATTAACTTCCGGACAATTTCCTCATCCCGGACACCCATAAGGATAACCATCTTTAATTGGGTTTCAGCGCACGTAACAGAGTGGCCTGGACAGAGGTCAACCTCCTCAGCACAGCTCTTGAGTCTCACGTAAAATGTTCCGAAGTCTTCCCCCTCTGCTTGACGGCAGCAGAGGAATGCACGACAACGTAGTACCTCGTTGCGTTGACCTTTGAAGAAGGCTTGGAGGGCGTCGAGAACTTCGTCAGCAGAGAGAGTAGTATCCGGAGAAATTCCTAAAGTGTGTTCCAGGATCCGCTGTACCTCTAGGGATATTGACATCCGTAGCTGTATGAGTTGCTTCTCCTGTGAAAGCTTGGAGAAGTCGATCATCGTGGAGAAGTCTACCCAACGGCGTCGCCACTGCCTAAAAACCTGGTAACTGGCGTCCGCTTGGAGTGCTGGGGGGCTGTGAGCCATTGGTTTGTTTGCAGAGGGCGTGACTGTTGCCTGGGGCGGCGCCTGAGGGGTTGTAGACACCATAGACGTCGTAATCGGCGATGCAGTAGGCGTGGGAGTCGTAGAAATCTCAGTGGTGGGGGCTGTAGACATCGTAGAGGTCAAAGGTGGGACGAAAGGGTAGGCCGTAGGGTCCAGCAGGGGCGTGTAAGGAGCTTGAGCTGGATAAAGCTGGCCAGGTGCGTAAGCTGCCTGCGTGGCCTGATGAGAAGCTTGGAAAGTGTGCATCATTTGAAGAAAACGCTCCGAGTCGGCCTGTCGACGTTCCGCTTCTTCCTGTTTCCATCATCTTTCTTCCTGCCGGCGTTTGAGTTCGTCCTCCCGGCGGCTTTCTTCAAAGTAACGTAGCAGATGTAGAAAGTCAGGACTCGGGGCTGTGCTGGTCGAGTAGTTGGGCGTGAGTTGCGGCATCCGTGGAGGCCACTGGCCTGCTGTGTGGGGGCTAGCGGGGTTAATCCCACCCGTGGGGTTGTGAAAGGGGTTGAAGTGTTCTGATTCGTGAAAGGGGTTGAAGTGTTCTGAGTCGTGAAAGGGGTTGAAGTG
>JAGKTI010029890.1:0-12542 GCA_018397915.1 Birgus latro
TTAAGGATTTGAATTTCCTAGAAGCATACTTTCCTGATCTACCAGATGACCCGCCGACATGTCGTAAAAATACCCCCGCTAATACCAATACACCAGTCCTGTATGAGACAGCCCTAGCATGTATTCAATATGGATGGTGGGTGTCAGCACTGAAGTGGTGACATGTGGGGGTGTAGAAGGACTACTGGGCCTTGGGATAGGCCACTGCCCCCGAGAAATAGGCCCTGAAGCCTTTGCCCAGAGTCGGACACACACGGACACACACACACACACAAAAGCTATGTGTATCTGTGGTATGTGGGGTGTGGGTATGTCATGCATGTATAGGTTAAAGAGTGTAGGGGACAAAACAGATCCTTGGGGGACGCCATTTGTGAAGTTTCTGATGTTTGAGGACTGACCGGTAAAAGTTACATGTGTTGTTTATCATGGTACTTGAAGCCTTCTCATGTGACTTCCGAAATCAATTCCTGTGGGAGATGTTGTATGCTGACGAATTGGTGCTGACTGCAGAGAATAAAAGGGAGGCGGGGGAAAGGTTTAGGAAGTGGAAAGATGGTATCGGGCACAAGGGCTTAAGAGTAAATGCAGATTAAATAAATGTGATAATATCTAGGGTTGGTGGTGGTACTGTCAAAGGAGAGGAAGAGTGGTCATGTGCAATTCGCAACAAGGGCGTGGGAAGTAATTCCATCTTGTACAGTGTTTGTGATAAGTGGGTGCATAAGAGATATAGTGATATTAGAGGTAGACTGTGATATGCCGAAGTACTGTATGTTATTGATTTGTTTGTGCTTAATACAGAGGTGTATGATAATAATAATATGATCAATTCCTGACAGATCATTTCATTATTTTCTCTTTTTATGTTGGTTAACAATGGGTGGGAGTGAGGGACGAGAGGGTACCGTACTAGAGGTGGTTGGTGGAGACCGAGACAGTAACCCAAAGGGAAGGGTGGTGGAGGTGGGAGTGAGTATGGATGAAAAAACACATCATATCTTTGAACATATGTTGTTCACTAAATTATACTTATTTGTAACATTATAGTATAGGACGTAAGTATATAGGCAATAACACAAAATACACTGTAGGTCTTCTTTAATTTTTGTGCCTTTCTCATATGTTGTGGATAACAGCACAGTATTACATATTCAATGCCTTTACATACTTACCTCTACTGGTCCTGATTGTCTATAAAAAACAATCATGAAACATTGTAACATCAACAGCTTAAGCCATTCCACATCTATCCAACAACACTTACACTGGGGTTGGGGAAGGGGTGGTGGGTGAGGGGTGTTCGATCGCCTGGTCGCTCACTGGCCGTGACTTTGGCTACTGGGGGGGTAGAAATTAGTACCTTCAGGGGTACAGTACCCCTCCTTATTTTGGCAGTAAGAAAACCATGCAAAAAAAAAAAAAAATTGAAAACCAAAAAACACCCTACCTATATACCACTGTATGTACAGTAGCTACCCCTCCTAATTTTGGCACTGTTTTCAGGTCAATCTGCCATATTTAGACATCAAAACATACAAAGGAATATCCAAAGTAATTCTAAACACCAAGAAAACCTTGAAAAAAAAACATTGAAAACCAAAAAATACCCAACCTATATACGACTAATGTACAGTATCCCTCTTAATTTTGGCAATTTTCAGGTCAATCTGCCAAATTTAGACATCCAAACACACATAGGAATATCCAAAGTAATGCTAAACACCAAGAAAACCATGAAAAAAAAAACACTGAAAACCAAAAAACTCCCAAACTATACACGACTATATGTACAGTAGCTACCCTCGCAATTTTGGCACTGTTTTCAGGTCAATCTGCCACATTCAGACATCAAAACACATGGAAATATCCAAAGAAATGCTAAAAACCAAGAAAAGCATGAAAAAAACTCGACCTATACACTACTATATGTACAATACCCCTCCTAATTTTGCTATTTTTCAGTCATTCTGCCATATTGAGACATCAAAACACACATAGGATTATCCATATTAACCCATGGATTGCGCAATTACCTTTTTTTATCCCACCCCATGGTGTGCAAAATATTGTTCTTGTTTATTATACACCAGAAGATAAACATCCAGGGCATCATGTGGTGGGAAAAAAAAAAATCTCTCTGTCTTTGCATAGAGCCATGCATAAGTTTTAGTAGGGGTGTAGTGAAAAAATCTATCTATCTATCTACTGCCAGACGCCATAATCTCATAAGAGGAGGCCATTTGACTTTGAGTTATTTGTTTTACAGGGAGGGGCACTAACCCTCCACCAACCCACTTGCTGACACGTAGGAAGCATGTGTGGTTTGGTTACATCGTTATCACCCAGTGTTGTCAATGGTTTCTTGGCTTACAGGAAACCATTTGGCTTGTCACTCAATGTAAAGCCACCTGTAAAGAAAAGAAAAGCAATAAGAAGTGACAGGAAAGATGGGAGAAATAGGGAGAGAGGAGGGCAGGCACAGAAAAAGAATGATAAAGGCTAAGGAAGAAATAGGCAGCACTACATCAAGTGAGTGAATGATGGTTGCCACCACCTACCACTAAGTGAAAAAATGATTTTTTTTGTTTGTTTTTTGTTTTTATTATATACTTGAAGCTGAACATCCAGAGCATTATCTGGTAAAAAAAAAAAAAAACTCTGTCTTTGTGTAGCGCCATGCGAAGGCTTGCATAGGGGTGGAGTAGTTAGCAGTGATGCATGGCCACGGGAAGGATAGCACAGCCTGAGCTGTGGCTCGCAATCCTCGGGTTAATGCTAAACATCATGAAAACAACGAATAAACAATTAAAAAAAAAAAGATGATGGTTTGAAAATCTGTTAACTGTGATGAGTGATTGCTCCCAGGGCTCAAAAAAAATTCCAGAGGCCAAATATGCCAACGGAAATTGGTTATATTGGTATAATTGGTACACCATCATCTTTGCTGGTGTTTATACTGTAAGATTAAAGCTAATAAAAAAACATAATACTGTACTGACAAGCAAAAGTACAAATTTTCTAAATTTAACTTCCCACCATCCAAGTGCAAAATTTTGCCAGCACCTTCCAAGAGTTATAATATGTCTAAATGCAGAATTTCATGAGCTTTCTAGTGGTTACTGTGGAATTTCAATACGACCAACAGCAGATGAATAAATCTAAAAAAAACTCTGAAAACCCTTGAGTCAGTGTTATCACCACGGAGAAGGGTAAGGGTTACCATCAACAAGAATGTAGTAAACTGGGAGGGGGCAGCTGGAAGAGTATGTAGGGGGGACTGGAGAGGTGGGGAGAAGCGAGGCTGTGGGCAGGATTCTCTTCCTTCTGTCAACAGGCAGATTGGCACTTTTGCCATACACTTACTTGTGGCTTGTGGTCTGTTAGATGCCGAGTGGCCATGCAGAAACACAACTCACCGTGACCAGGGTACTTTCGACTTTTGGTAGAGAGGCGGACGGCCGCTGTCGCTGATCATGTACGTTTGGCTTGTGGTCTGTGTTCGATGGAGGTGGCAGCTGGGAAAGACTTAGCTCCCGTGGCCGTGTGATATTAGACATTCGGTGGGAAATGCGTACGGATGTTTTGACACCGCTTGTGGGTTACAGTCGTATTATTTGGGTGCTGGAGGTTTGTTGGGAGTGATAGGATGAGCAAATGACCTTGACCATTCAGTACAAGGGCAGACTGACATTTTAGCTCTGGTTGTGGGTTACAGACTACAGTACTTCCCGCTCACAGCTTGAGCCCAGAGGCCACGATACAGAATGAATGGACACATCGGCCGGCCGGCTGAAGTTCTTGGGAACTTTTACATCCGGATAACAGCACGTAAAATCGGATAATGGTTTCATAGAGTCAAGGTCCAGCATCAGGATAATGAACACATCTGGATACTGAGCATCCAGATAAATAAAGGACTACTGTATTTTAATAAAAATGGAAAACGAGTGGCAAAATGTTTTGCCATCATCAACAAGAATGTGATAAAGTGGGAAAGAGGTTGTTTTGAAGTTCTTGATGCACCTTGCACCATGCTCGTGCGCTGCTATTTGTCCAACCTAGTGTTTACGTGTATCTATCTGGACCTGAGGCTGTGATTATATCTGTGAGTGATGTTTTTACATGTAAGTGGGTGACCTTGAGGCTACCTACACTACACTCCTGTTCTCAATAAGTAATGATGCCTGTCATGCCATGTTTCAGCTTTCAAACATCTGACTCATATGGTTACTACATTTACTTTCAAATATTTTATTCTCTTTACCCTACTTTGTGTTTTCAGCAATTTAACTTTCATGAGAAGTTGTTTAAATATGGTATGGATCGCTTCTTGATGAAACCAGATCAATTATCAGATGCTTTTGAAGTCACTGCATCTGTAGCTTCATCAACACCCAGAAATCCATGGCCATACTTGGAAAAATACCATACTTTAAGTCCAGTGACATGTTCATAACCTACAACACGCTGATACTATCCAGTGCCGCCATGGAATGGCTGATTTAATTACGGAAAGATGTGCTGAAACCATAATGTACGGGACTCAGCGACGATCATTTTGAGATGCTCGTCTTCCTCAGGGGCAACACTGGGAAGGAAAATTGAAGTAAACTGTGTGTACACTGTGATTTGTTGTTATTCGATGTTGACTGTGATTATCTCATTATGCTATTTGTTACAACTTCATGTATATTTTACACATTCAGTATTATATATATGGTACAGTACTGTAATACAAGCGGTAAAAACTATTTTTCTTACTTTAGTACATTTTTTATTGATATTCATGTAGTACCGAGGGGTACTTTTTGGTATGTAATGATAACTGGTACTGTTGATACTTTTTGTGTAGCTACCGGGTGCCAACCTCTGCTAGTTTGTATAAATACTGATTTAACATGCAAAAATATTTATTTGCATTGCAAATCAATGTTTACACAATATAAAGTGTCAAGGCATGTTGGGAAATACTCGGTAACTTTAGCATGTTTTCACTCCGAATCCTGATTTTCCATCAACAGTTAAATTAAGCAAAATTTTTTGACCAGAACTCTGATAATTTGGTGTGCATGAACCTAAATGGTGATAAAAAATACAATATTTTCCTACCAAAATGCCGATTCGGTAAATGACCACCGATTTGGTATTGCATCGCACTGCACTGATGGGGCATACAGACTGATGGCTAATATGACAGTAGTCTTCAGCTATCTGGATGAGGAGCTGTTGATAGAGATAACTGTGTTCATGATAAGACTGAAATTAGAATATGCTAATGTGAGAGTGGCCTTCAGCTATCTGGATGAGGAGCTGTTGACAGAGATAATTGTGTTCATGACAAGACAAATTAGAATATGCAGCAGTGATATGGTCATCACATTTGATGAAGCATATAAGAAACATGGAAAAGGTACAGAGGATGGCAACTATGATGCTTTACCAAGTTTGAGGAAAATGTCTTTATGAAGAGAAACTGAAGAAGCTGAGAAAAGAGAAAGCAGATTTGATTACAGTATTTAAAGGAATCAGAAAACTGGAAAAAGTGGATAGGGAGATCTGTTTGTGGACGATGATGGAAGAACAAGGGTTCATGAATATAAAGTGGAGAAGAGTCGATGCTTAAAATCTATCTACCTACATACCTAGGCTGCTTCCCCCAAAGAAGAGAGGTAGCCGAGACAGGACAACGCACTCCCAATTTACTCATCCAAACATACACATTCATTCGTATCTTAGCTCCAAGGGGCGGAGAGACAGATCTTCACCGCACCGCACTGCACAAGGGTCAACTGCGCAGTGCAATCGGCAACATCCGCGGCAGGGCCAAACAGCAGAGCTAGTTTACCCCTACTATGTCATAATGGACCCATCCCCTTACCCGCACCTGACCTGATTAGCTGATCAGACCAAATGCGGGAGAATATCCCTTTGAAGCCGTGTCAACGATTATTCATTCACAATTTCTCTCCAATCATTCCTATCACATGCAGTCACTCTTCCTTGCTCAACAGACATCCCTCTTGCATCCAATGCTCTCCTCACACTGTCCGTCCATCCTATTCGTGGTCTTCCACTCAGCCTTACACTTCTCACATCCGATCCAGTTATCTTTCTCACCAGTCACTCATCATCCATTCTCTCCATATGCCAAAACGATCGCAACATTCTCTGCTCAACTCGACCAGCCATCTGCCGCATAACTCCAGTTCTCCTTTGAACTTCATCTTTTCTCACTCGGTCCATACGCGTCACTCCACCTTACTTCTCAGACACCTCATCTCCATTACATTCAAACTCTTCCTCTCTGCTACACCCATATTCCATGTTTCATCCCCATATAATGCAGTCGGTACAACTGCACCCTCATACAGCCTTCTCTTTACATCCATTCTAAGCAAACAACATCTAAACACTTTTTTCATTCCTCCCACCACCTTTCCTATGTCATTCATTCTCAACTTCACTTCTACATCTATTCTTCCATCCACAGCAACATGTGACCCTAAATACTTAAAACATTCTACCTCCTCAAGCAACTCACCATTCAAAACTATATTCATCCTCCTACCATCTACCAACCTCATACACTTCTTCACTTTACTCTTATTCTCATTTACTCTCAATTTCCTCCTTTCACACACCCTACCAAACTCTTCTACCAACTCTCTCAATCTCTCCCCCGAATCAGCCACCAGTGCAGTATCATCTGCAAACAGCAGCTGATCCAGATTCCACTCTCAAACATCTGTATTCACCAGACTCAAACCTCCATCTAACACTCTCGCATTCACCTCCCTTACAACACTATCTATATTTGGTAAATATTAAACAACCAAGGCAACACCACACATCCCAGCTGCAGCCCCACTCTCACAGGAAACCAGTCATTCACAGTACTTCCCACTCTTACACACGCTCTACTGTTTACATAAAACTCTTCACTCCTTTTAGCAACCTACCATCAAGTTCATACATTCTCAAAACAGTCCACAAAGCCTCCCTAGGGTCATTCCATCGTGAGAAACGTTACATTCAGAGACAAGTTACTGATCTACTCTCACTTGTATTTTCTTATGTGGGCAATATAAATATATGCCATTTGCAAGGTATACTACCAACACCTAACATTATATTATGCCATAATCAGATTATTCATATGTTTTTATTCTGATTTTATATAGATTTTTAAAAGTGGCGTGAGAAACGTTAACCGCGATGCTACCCCACCTTTTACTATGCATGAGTATTTTCAATAACTCTGTGACTTTACTGGTTCAATCAAGAAGTGCTTTATATCAGTAATATGTCAATGTATGAGGATCATAATCATACCCAGCAAATTCTATTTCTCCTAAGAATTTTGCTACTGTTAAGGAAAATGTGACCGTGAGAAACGATACAGGAAAAGTGAGAAACGTTACTTGTGCAAATTTTGTTTTTCATACAATTACAAAATCATCTCTTATGAAGGTTACAGTAATTGTATCATAAAACAGTGTAAATCATGTACTAATGTGAAACACATGATGAATTAACCAAAACATGAGTTTTGTAAAGCAGGGTTGGGAGTGATGCAGTGGAAAAGAACAATGTAATTTTGAACATTATGAACATAAATTACCTTATAACATGTAGGTAACCCTACTGCTGGTAATTGATGTGAAAGTTACATGATAAGCTTACCTGTATATCACACCAGTGATATAAACAACACAACAATTATAGATCAACTACTTGCTCATCGAAGATAGAAAATTCATCCTTTTAGACTAACTGACTGAGGAAGGAAAGTTCACCCCTTTGAAAGTGTGTGTCATTCTTGACACACGAGGAGTTGGCAATACCTGCACAACCATATCCTCTGAGATCTCGTCTCTGTCTGGGTTGTCAGGAAAATGAACCTGGCTATCAACCATTCTGTCAGTGCCTCACTTTCTTAAATAATCAACTTCAAACATGCCTGGCTGGGGAACTGATTCTACCACTGCAACATAATGCTTCAACAACTTGGTAGTGTAATGAACTAGTACACAATTACATGGGGATGGTTTTTGTGTTGCCTCAATATCAGTAGTTCTCTGTGACTCAGGCTGCAACATGAATGACTAACATTTCTGCAAGAGATGGTGTAGCTACTTTCCCTGTCACTGCTAGTACTGGAGTCAGATTGATTGTCCGCAATCAAATGATACAATGCTACTTTATAGTGGCCTTTTACTGACCTGCACTTCTGAATGGATTTTGCTGCCTTATAGTTTTTCCAGACCTCTACATATTTTGACTTCTCAGTGTTTATATATTCAGCAGACACATAAATTAGTTCAGTTTTATCTGTTATTTGTTCAGCTTCCTCATAAAATTCTACAGCAGACATTACTGTACAGCAACCTTGCAAAACTTGCCTGTAGACATTCCATTTTAGTAAAGCCCCAATCCCATCATGAGGGCCCTTGCTATGATAACTTTCTTGAAAGTTCCATTCAGCAGTGCAGTTGTGGATGTCTTTGTAATAGGTTAGAGCTGCCATAGAATACTAAATTACAAACATGGGTTTTATCACTGGACTTCAGTCCAGCTACTTTGATTTTTTGTTCAAAGGTAAGCATGAGAAACGTTACATCATTTTCTGGTAACGTTCCTCACAGTGGGCATGTACTGTAACGTGTGTGACGGCCATATGGCTTACCAGGGTTTGTTTCAAAGTATCCCAATGTTACATTATTAAGGCCTTGGGATGCCTATTTATAATATAAAGTTATGTTGGTATTCTCCAGTTTGTTAGCTGTGTATGGGAAAAATGGGGAAAAACGTGAAACACGTTATTGAAATACAGTAATCTCCCCATTATTCGACGCAATAGAGCCAAAGGCATGTTTGAATATTGGTCTTGTCCGAATATTGGGCCCTGAAGCTCCAGCACTGGTCATTCATGACCCTAACCTAACCTAACCTAAATCAGAAAACTACCTTCCTACCTCCCTACCAGACATGTATAGCACTTATTTAGGTCCCTTTTCACATAAATAATGCACACAAAGCATGAATTAATTGAATTTTAACCAAAAAATGATGATTTAGAGGTAAGTGAGGCATAGGTGGTCAGAACTTGCCAGCATAGTATAAGTAAGTATCGGACATGGAAATCATCTTTTCTCACATTTTATGCACTAAATTATTGGATACAAAGGATCAAATACAGTAAATGATGTAAACTGTTACCAGAAAAATGGTTAGGTTAGGTTAGGTTAGGTTATGACCAGACATGAAATTCACTGGCATTCACCCTTTTCATAGCTGGTGCACTTAAAAACCATGCATGAAAAAAATAAATTGAAAGCAGGAAATTATGAATCACATTTAGGGAAATTTTTTAACACATTTACAGCATACTGAAAACAGGTTAGACATGAAAATCTTTACGGTAATCATCTTGCACAATAATCAAAGGCATTCACCTTTTTCATAGCTGTTGCACTTAAAACCATGCATGAAAGAATTAAATTAAAAGCAGGAAATTATGATTAACACAATGTTAGGTTAGGTTAGGTTAGGTTAGGTTAGGTTATGACTGGACATGAAATTCACTGGCATTCACCTTTTTCATAGCTGGTGCACTTAAAACCATGCATGAAAAAATTAAATTAAAGGCAGGAAATTATGATTAACACAATGTTAGGTTAGGTTAGGTTAGATTAGGTTAGGTTATGACCGGACATGAAATTCACTGGCATTCACCTTTTTCATAGCTGGTGCACTTAAAACCATGCATGAAAAAATTAAATCAAAAGCAGGAAATTATGATTAACACAATGTTAGGTTAGGTTAGGTTAGGTTAGTTTAGGTTATGACCGGACATGAAATTCACTGGCATTCACCTTTTTCATAGCTGGTGCACTTAAAACCATGCATGAAAAAATTAAATTAAAAGCAGGAAATTATGATTAACACAATGTTAGGTTATGACCGGATATGAAATTCACTGGCATTCACCTTTTTCATAGCTGGTGCACTTAAAACCATGCATGAAAAAAATTAAATTAAAAGCAGGAAATTATGATTAACACAATGTTAGGTTAGGTTAGGTTAGGTTAGGTTATGACCAGACATGAAATTCACTGGCATTCACCTTTTTCATAGCTGGTGCACTTAAAACCATGCATGAAAAAATTAAATTGAAAGCAGGAAATTACGATTAATATTTTGGGAAATTTTTTAACACATTTACAGCATGCTGAAAACAGGTTAGACATGAAAATCATTATGGAAATCATCTTGCACACAGTTTATGCATCAGATTAATGATATGGAAAGAACAAAACAAGGAATTTTGATGAAGTTAGGGTACTTACGAAAAAGAAGTTGCCGTCCTGAGGTATAACTCGCTCTATCATCTCAGACTTTGACACGAAGAAATTGCACCACACACACCTTTGCAATTGACAATCACCAGCACTTCTCACCAACACTTTCCACAACATTTTTTTTTCATAACTGGGATCACATCGCTTCACTGCACTGTACATAACAGTAAACTCCCGTGTGGTCTAGTGACGAGTCCTGGAGCCTTGCAAACTTCTCAGCAGCAGCTTTCAGCTCCGTTCCACATACCAACACACCAGCAGGTCGTTGTTGTCGATACCAAATCAGCGTGGATTGGTCGATGTCTGCATACTTAGGACTAAACATCACCTTCCTCTCCACGTTTCGTTTGGTCTTCGAAGTGAAATCAGTCGTGTACTGCTGTAGTTTGTCTTGGGACAAGGTGGCGCCCACCTTCTCCAATATCTCCTTCTTCTTCTCCAGAGTCAGAACCACTTTCTTCCTCTTCTCAGGAGGCAGGGCCATCATCACACATGATGAAGAAGGTAAAGAGCAGCATCAGACCCTGCAGGAGGTAGGGTATCACCACAAAAGCAATAACTTCGGCCGCCATTGTCGGAGCGTGTTCACGAGCCAGGAGCAGAGCGGGAAATGGGANGCCACGTGCGTAAACACAGCCGATCGGCGCGCGCGGGAAATTAAAACTGACGCAGTCCAAAAAAATCGGATTTTTTCGATTTTTTAAAAATTTTGGGGCATTTTGGGGGGGTGGACAGCCCATGACGCCCGAATATTGGGAGGTTCGAATAATGGGCGTCCGAATAATAGGGAGATTAATGTACTTTCCATTTAAAGTGGTAGGTGGTGGCGACCATCATCCACTCACTTGATGTAGTGCTGCCTACTTCTTCCTTAGCCTTTATCATTCTTTTTCTGTGCCTGCCCTCCTCTCTTCCTATTTCTCCCATCTTTTCTGTCACTTCTTATTGCATTTCTTTCCTTTACAGGTGGCTTTACACTGAGTGACAAGCCAAATGGTTTCCTGTAAGCCGGGAAACCATTTACAACGCTGGGTGGTAACCATAAAACCAAACCATACGTGCTCCCTACGTGTCAGAAAGTGGGTTGGTGGAGGGTTAGTGCCCCTCCCTGTAAAACAAATAACTCAGTCAAATGGCCACCCCTTACAGGATTAAGGCATCTGGCAATAGATAGATAGATAAAGGTCATTCTACATTCTGACCACAACATGTATGTAAACAACTGTAGTGTCAATCACAACTCAAACAGATGAAATTTCAATAAAATACTATGTCAGCATTCCAAACAAAAACATACTCTGGACAATGATGTTATGAAAACTGCTAAATTCAGCATTGATTTTTCTTCGGTGACATAATATGACAGTTTTTTATGCAGCTCCCTTACTTGACAGTTTAGGCTCTTTTTCTCTTCAGATTCATAAAATTCAACAATTAAGCTTTAAAATGATGTACAATTTATATACTTTTAAGCAATTTTGATTTTGACACAGAAGGTTGACATCTTTGTGGAATGACCCCCTATCAATTCTATCATATGCATCCTCTAAATCCATGAATGCCCAAAACACATCCTTACCTTTTGCTAAATACTTTTCACACACCTGTCTCACAGCAAACACCTGATCCATACATCCCCACCCTCTCCTAAAGCCACACCCGCATCACCAATCACTCCCTCTGTACCCTCTCTAACTCAACACTCTACTATACACCTTACCTACAACACTCAACAGACTTATACCCCTAAAGGTAGTACATTCATATTTATCACCCTTACCTTTATACAGTGGAACCAAACAAGCACTTGGCCAGTCAACTGGCACCATACCTCACACAATACATACATTCAACAATCTTACTAACCACTCAACAATAGTCGCTCCACCACCTTTCAGGCATTCCACAGCACACCCATCCATACCTGCAGCTTTCATCTCCTTTACTGCCTCCTGCACTTCCTCCACTGTGATCAAAGAATCATTCAACTCTCCCAACACATTTATTCCTTGCACCCTTCCATCTGCCACAATCTCAGCCCCCCTTTCCTCCTCTACATATAACAATCTTTCAAAATACTCGGCTCATCTCTTCCTTACTGCATCCATTGCAATTAACATCCTCTGCTTTTACTCACTCTTCCTTCTCAGACTCTCTCTTTAGCACCAATTTCACCTC
>JAGKTI010029891.1:0-12542 GCA_018397915.1 Birgus latro
AGCCCTCATGGGGAAACACAACCCAAATCAGTATTTATTTCATCTTTTCCTCCCACTCTTCTGGCAGTTGGAATACATAACTGGCAAATTCACTGAGCTCAATACCACATTCTCCATTCAGACACCCGTAGGTTGTTCTCGTGTGAAACGAGGTCTCTTTGACCTCAGAGGTGAGATTCTAAGTGGCTTGTTTGGCGTCGCTACAGCCCATGACCTTTCCGGCTTCAAATCTGACCTAGTTCATTTAGCTTCAGCACTAGAATCTCAACGCCGAGTCATCAGGGTCCAACACACTAGGTTACGCAAGATTACAGCCCACCTAAATGAAGTAACTTACACTCTGAACAACTTCACTGACATCTTAAAACAGCACCTCTCAAATCTCAACGTTATTTCTCAGTTCTTCCATCTCAAACTCAACATGGATAATCTCCAACTAGCCATTGACTCTCTACTCTCTCAGGTCACTACCTTGGTTCGTATCCTAGTCGATGCTACTAATGGACGTGTCACTCCAGACTTAGTACCTATCTCAACTCTCAGCTCTGTATTAGAATGGGCTCACTCTACTTTCGGTCTCTCCCCAGTACTCCTCTACTCCTCTCTCGAATATTACTATCCAGCTCTCGCAGCCACTCTTCTCACCAAATACGTCGTCGTCCATATTCCTCTACGTTCTGCCATCACCTTCAACCTTTTCCACATCATTCCCCTCCCCTTCCGGTACAACAACTCCTTATTGTAAGTCTCTGTTCCTTCAGAATATTTCCTCCTCTCCCATGACCATCTTTCAGTTGCCTTCCTTTCTAACACCGACCTACAGAAATGTTCCTTCCTCACCCCTACCTCTCGTCTCTGTGCTGCCCACCCTAGCAGCGCTACTCTCTGTGACTCTGCTTTAGTTCACAACCATTCCATATACTCGGCCTGTTCCTTTGTTCCAGCTCCTGTACTCCCAGTCCACCATGCTCACCTCAACAACGTCCAGTACTTCTTCTTTACTGTTCCCATCTCTGTCACCATCATGTGTCCTGGTACTTCGGTCCACTCTGTACCTGCTAGTTGTCTCTACAAAGCACCGGACTATTGTACCGTCAAATCAGAGTCAGTCATCACTTACGCCACTCGCTATCACCAATCAGTCCGTAAACACTCCTATGACATCTTCCAACTGATTGACATGCCTTCCACCCTGCCATCTGCTAACATTACCATCACCTGCCCCAACATGCGTATGCTAACATTCCTCAATGACAATGACTTCATTATGGATCAATTTTCTCTGGCCTTCAGCCGTTCCTGGGTACATCCAACAGTTGAGTTTCCCCCCTGTGGTCATCTCTTTCATAGGTTTTCTCCTCATCATCTGTGCAGTGCACTGTTGTGTCCAGAAAATGGGACACAGACTACCCGTACTTAGTGGCCTCGCATTCAGTAACTACCAATGCCACCTGGTAAGTAACAAACTCTGGACAGAAAAAGTACCACCAGCAAATGTTGGCATATCTCTGATACAGTACTGTGTGACATGTAGAAACTACCAAAAAAAAAAAAAAAAATGGAGACATGTGCAACCTATTTAGCAAAGAGTTATATACTTATATAGATATAAGAACTTGAATGAATGTATACTTATATTTACTCCTAGTGTATCATATATCAACATGACTTCTTGATTATCTTATTTCAACATACCTTCCATTGTAACAATGTATATCCCTAGCTTACATCCCCATGACATGGCCATGTCCTCCCTCCAACCCCTGTATCATAATTCAAACCTCCCACCCCTGTATCATAATTACTCCCTACCATCCCCTGTATCATGATTCCTCCCTCCATCCACTGTATCATACTTCCCCCTTGTACAAACCTCCCACCTACCTTAGTCATATGAACGACCTCATATAACTCCACTCCAGTGTCAGGAGACACCCTCTCAGCTACCTTGGGGAGCATTGTACCATTCCCGTTATATGTATGTATCATCCCCGTTATGTGTATGTATATATGCCCCCCCCCCCACTATGTGCCCCCACTAAAACTGCTGACCTAATCAGCGCTTCCAGGCTCGAACACCAACCAGTAGCAGATGTACCCATCAGTACGGGGCTAACATTCATACTGGCAACATCCTGTCTCCCACAATTAAAGGCCGTAAATAGCTACTCCAGGACTTTCATTACATCACCAAGGGGCTATGGACAACACAACAAGAAGAAGGCTCCCACCCCTGAATCTCATCTTTTTTATGTTTCTGCCTGGAATTGTGCTAAGTCTGTTCTTCATTTGCTAAAAATAATTTAATCCATGCTAAATGCTTTGAACTTTCCAACCCGAATTCTTCCTGCTCTTTCTGGCAACGTGCCAAAAACCTTTCTGACAACTTTACCTCACCATCCTTCCCTACTCTTTTCCACTCTAATGGCTCTGTAGCTATTTCTTCTACTGATAAAGCAGATCTCTTCCTTCAGACTTTCTCTTCCAATTCAACCATAGATGATTCCGGTGCTATTCCTTCATCACTTCCCCCCTCTGACTTCCTCATGGCTGATATAAACCTTCTTCAACTGATGTATATTCTGCCATTACTGGCCTCAATACTAACAAGGCATATGGGCCTGATGGGGTCCCTACCGTTGTTCTCAAAAACTGTGCTTTTGTGCTTACACCCTGCCTATGTAAACTCTTTTACTTTTGTCTGTCAACTTGTAAATTTCCCTCTTGCTCGAAGTTTTTTCTCATTCAGCTTGTCCCAAAGAAGGGTGACCATTCTCAACCCTCTAACTATCGCCCAATTGCTTTAAGAACCTGTGCCTCAATAGTTTTCGAGTCTATTCTTAACAAAAAACATTTTTAAAGCATCTTTCCTATAACAGCCTTCATTTTGATCGTCAGTACGGGTTCTGTCAGGGACGCTCCACTGGCGATCTTCTCAGCTACCTTTCAGTCTCCTGGTCATAGTCCTTTCTGAATTTAGGCGAAAACTTTGCCATTGCATTTGACATCTGATAGGCTTTCGATTTAGTCTGGCATAAATCTTTAATGTCCAAACTGCCCTCTTACAGTTTCTATCCTTCTATCTATACCTTCATCTCTAGCTTACTTTCTGGTCGTTCTATAGCTGCTGTTATAAACAGCTATCGTTCTTCTTCTAGATCTATCGATAGTGGTCTTCCTCAGGGCTCTGTCCTAGCACCACCTCTCTTCCTTTTATTCATCAGTGACCTGAGATGTACATCTGACCCCGTCCATTCATACGCCGATGATTCCAGTCTTCTCCTTTCCATTTTTTTTTTTTTTAAGCAAGGAAGAAGGAACCAAAGGCCATGGGGCCACATACTGTTCCCTCCAAGAAAAACCAAAAACAATACAAAAGAGAGCCAGATTCAAGATCCATTCATTTCGAGATGCCTGGATACACTACGTTTGAAAGACTGGAGATCATAGGAAGTAGGGAATACAGACAAAGGCAGACAGTTCCAGAGATGACCAGTTGCATAAATGAAGGACTGGGAGAAACGGTTAACTCTTGCATTGGAGAGTTGGACAGAAAAGGGATGAGAGTTTGTTGCTAGACGGGTACTACGTGCTCATCGTGGAGGGATGCAATTAGACTGTTCAGAGGAACAGTGACCGTTGAAGTAGCGACAGAAGAGAGATAAAGATGCAACAGTGCGGCGAAGAGTCAAAGGTTGAAGGGGATCAGTCAGAGAAAGAGAGTTAATGAGACGAAAAGCCTTTGACTACTGAGAAGAGCTGCATGTGAGGAGCGTCCCCACAAATGAGAGTTGTACTCCATACACGGGCGAATAAAACCCGTGTACAAGGTCAACAACTGTGCAGGGGTAAAGAAAGTTCGGAATGGGCTTAGCACACCTAATCTCTTGGAAGCAGATTTCACAAGAGATGTACAGTATATACTGTTCCTGGTTAATTGTTACTGTGCATAATGGCTTATTTTTGTTAAAAAAAAATCTATTCAGTTATGTTAACTCATTTTCTTCCATGTACTTTTCTCTCCAATTCAATGTTTTACGACACTTCGTTATTTTAAGAAAACTTATTTATCCGGAGATGATACACATTCTTCCGAAGATGTAACTAAGATCGAATTATATGACAGTTTTACTTGTTTATGAAACGGAAACAGTTATTCGCGAGAAACAGTTGAATCAGATGAGTATCATACCCCCAATATATACAGTCCATCACACATTTCTTAGTCACCGTCTACCTTTTCCACTTCTTTAAATATGGCAACCCCTCCTGCCCCCCAAACAATTGTTTTGGAAGATGCATCGCATTCCAAATTAGTTGCAATGAATTTTGCAATTAGCATGTATTATTTTATAAGTGATCTCCAGTCTGCAGTTACAAACCAGTAAAGTGTGCTTTGTTAGCGTGTGACGAGCGAGTGAGTGTTTGTATATACGCCTGTCGTCATAATTTCAAGTTGGTGTAAACTTTCAACATTTCTAGGGAGGTAGTTGAACAATAACAGAAGAGTAAGTGAGCTAAGATATTTACCTTCTCACGTTTTTTTCTCTGAATGTGCATATAGCTAGGCTCCGTAGCATTTATCACACCCTCAGTACTCAGTTCCCTGCTTCCTACTTGCCGTGTCAACAAATTGCATTGGTAAATGCTTGGTTATTTATCGAATTATGAAATCCAGAAATGGGGGCAATTACCCTTGCTGATTTCACCCACTAAACGTGGAATAAACGATAATGCAAAGTTATGAGCGTTATATCCGATATTTACTTGTTAGAATTCATTCAAGAAAACATAGTCTTACAACAGGAGATCTTTTTTAATTTGATTTTAGAGTGGAGCATGACAACTGAAGCTCTCGGTACATTCCCTTGGAAAGGTGGGATTCCAAGGGGTATCTTTGATCCCATGTGTAAATATGTAGCTAAAAACTATATTTATTGAATGTATTTACTACCTGCTGAGAGAATTTCTTCTCTGTCTCACATAGTAGAAAAGTTTTTAGTCTGAAAACCATCGCGTTTGTGCTGTGTCGTGTCAGGCCGGGCAAGGCCGGGCCGGGCCGGGCCTTCTCAGATAGAATAAGTATCATCACTTGCTGCCCTCGCTCGCTCATAATTGTCTGAGGATGATAGGGAGGCAGTGGCTCAATCGGTAAAGAGGTGGCCTACGGTCCTATCGGACCCACGTTCAAATCCCCTCTGGGGCAGGGAACAGTTTAAGGATTTGAATTTCGTGTAAAGCAGACTTTACCGATCTACCAGAAGTCCCGCCGACATGTCGTAAAAATACCCCCGCTGATACCAATGCACCAGTCCTGTATGAGACAGCCCTAGCATGTATTCAATAAGGACGGTGGGTGTTAGCGCCAAGGTGATGACATGTAGAGGCGTCTGATATGTAGGAGGACTACTGGGCCTTGAGAGCAGGCTGTGAAGCCTATGCCCAAAGGCGAACACATAAAAAAATATATATAATGACCGTGAAAATTAGGGTGGTCATGATGATGAGGAGGAGGACAACAGAAAACAACCGAGAGACTAAAAGCACATGTTCATCAAAAACTTCCAACCTGTAAAACCCCTTCGCAAAACAGAGGATTCACGAAAGCAAAACACACACTGTCACACACACAACAGTAATAAATATGTAATCTTATTAACAAGGTACTAAAGCACAGTAATACCTGGCAGTGTTGCATTACCTCTTCCGAGAGAGCAATTAAGAACACAGACGTCTAATAATTTTGCCGGTGCGTCTTCAACTAAACCCATTCACCACGCAAGATATCACCCTTGAGCTCAGTCAGATAATATGAGGAAAAAAAATGTAAATGAGGTCCTCGTGCTGACAGGATTAACTTCTTCAAAACTGGGACGTCTTATTTATTATTTTCTTCATTCCTAATGCTTTTCTTCAACTTGGGACTTTTCGAACTATAGCCTACGGTAACTCCTTCCATACAGGATCGGGGTTAATTGTTTTGTAAATATTAACTGCCTGGTAGAAGTGGTAATAAAATTATCAAATGGGGTTAATACAAGTTTGACCTAACTTGGGTCCTTTGCAGTAAGTTTTCTCCCTTGGCTGAGTAAACGATTCTCTCCGTTACAAAAACAAACAATAAATTAATAAATAAGAAGTCATTGTACTAAGAGGTAGTAAAGGCTATTTCCAACCCTTGTGATGAAAAAAAAAATTGTTTAGTAATAGCAAATTAATACAAGAGACGTTATCATACTGAGGGGTTATACGGGAAAATCTCTCTCTCTCTCTCTCTCTCTCCAACAGTAGCCTCCTAATATTATCTGGTGTCTTCAGTGAGGTCTGATTGGCCTGATCGCCCCTACCTCACGCCCCTTACAGTCTACCCCCACCATTACTTCCCCTGCCACCATTTCCCCCTAACCCTCACAATTGCCCCTTTCCTTGTCACAATTTCCCCTCCCTCCCCTCAGCACTTTTTACCTGGTCACTACTACCCCTCTTTCCGTCTATGCTCATTCTTACCCTGTCACCACTTTCCTCTTCCCTCACCATTTTCTCCCCTTTCCCTACTTCCTGCCCTTACCTTGTCACTACTGCCCTTGTCACCACTTCCCTTTTCCCTTGTCACCACTCCTTCTACTTCCCTCTTCCCTTTCCCTGTCATCACTTCCTTTTCTCCTGCTATCACTTTTCCAACTTCCCTCTTCCCCTTCCCCTGACACCACTTTCCCCTTCCTTGACCAATCTCCCTTCCCCAAAGTGTCGTTCATTTTCTGCATTATCGCCAATCGATTTTTTTGGGATATTCTGCCAGGACTTCTTGGGGAGACTGTACTAACAAAAAAAAAAAATCTTATTCGACACCCTTGTGATGTCATACAATCTGACACGCGGACAAAACATTCCGTATTAAGAACACTAGCCATTGGACACGGTTTCATTTCTAACTAGTCACTTGAAAGGTTATCGAATCTAGGGGTGATGAATAATAAATATTTTTTTATGAGTCTACGTAATGAGTATGCAGAAATGTAGGTTAGAAGTAAAGTATAATTAAAAAGTTTATGTATTTTTATGGAAATATGTGTATACTGTCATTACAGAGAAAAAAAATAAGAGTGTCAGTAAAGAATAATAAAAGAAGTGTGAGTGGAGGGCGACACATTTTTTATTTAATTGTTTATTTATTGAAATCAGTAACTATAATAATGTACAGGTAGATGATTTATATAATGTCATGGGAGGAGGTCATAGAGTGTGGCCACAGGGATAAGTGAGGCTGCCAGTGATCGAGAAATGTCGAAGGTCGCCATTAGGTGACCAAGGCCGATGCATGGAAGTGTGTTGGAGCCTTTATAAACCTTACGAAAGAACGATTCGAAAGGATACGATATGATACAAAATATATGTGTACTTTCGGAGCGGAAGAAGAAAAAAAAAAGGTCAAAGAAGTGCCAGTAGAGAACAATTAAAGAAGTGTTAGTGGAGGGCCGTCTCCCCCTCTTCCCTCTCCTCACTCTCTCCTCATTTGAACTTCATGATAACGACGTATATTACCCCCGCGGCGCTGATGGTGGCGCAGCAGCTCACCGCCACCAGCATCGCCATCATCATCCGTGGATTAAGTTCTTGCGAGGGCGAGGACGAAGTCGAGGACGAGGCCGAGGCTGCCTTACGAATCCCGACCTTTGTGGGGGTCGTGATCTCGTCCATTGATGGGATTGAGATGGCTAGCGCGGTGGAGAGGAGAGGGGGGAATGGGTGAGGGTGAGAGCGATGTGGAAGGGATGTGGGATGTGCAGGCTGAGATGAAGAGGGTGGCTTTATTGGAGGGTATAGGGGTGCTGGAGGGGATGGTCGAGGCTGAAGGTCGGTGAGCTCCTGATGATGTGGGTGACCAGGAGGCAATTGGGCCGCCGCTGCTGCTGGTGGGGGGCCCTGGTGGATTGGTGAGGGTTGGGAGGTAGAGGGGTGCCCGTCCATGGTGGGGTGGGTCACGGAGGGGTACTTACGCTAACGAGCAGATATAATTATTAAACAGAAATAATTAAGCTATGATTTATGAGCAAAGAACCCCTTTGCTTGTGATTTAAGGAATAAACGAGATTGTGAACGAAAGCAATGTTTTTTTTCTATCTTTCGGTAAAGTTGGTAATCGTCAACACCACAGTCGACATCATCATCATTATCATCATCATAATCATCATCAGAGTTGGCATTATATTACAAGTAGAGTGCGCTTTGTGAGAGCCTGATGAGCGAGAGAGCGTTTGTACATACGCCTGTTATGATAATTTCATCTTGGTGTAATCTTTCAACATTTCTGGTGAGGTAGTCGAACAACAACAGAATAATACTTGAGCTAAAATATTTACATTCTTAAATGAGTTTGGGGATGCAATGAAATTATTGTGTGCAACACACATTTTATGAAAAGAGAGAATAGGTTGATTACACACGAGTATGGGGGAAATAGCAGCCATAAAGACTACTGTATTTCCTGGTCAGGAGGGCTGACAGGGATGTTAAATTTATACGGAGCGAGGACTGTGTGCAGCAACACAAGTTACTGATGTGACATGGTGCTTAAGGATCAAGTGATGAAAAAGAGGACCAATGCACCTAGGAGCAAAGTATGGAAGTTAAAAAACAAAGCAGTAAGGGATGCTTTCTATAGCGAGATGAGTAGAGTGGTGGCTGATCAGGGAGCTATTTTCAGAAGTGTTAACAAAAAATATAAGGTTCTCAAGAACAATCTCCTGAGAGTTAGCCTATTGATTCAGTGTGTGGATGGACAAGGAACCCCTCAAGACATAAAGTATGTTGAGGGTGTAGAAGCTGCAGCTAAGGAGAAATGAAGCCATTTCCGGGAATAGAAATAAGGGTGGTAACATATGGTATACATGACCGCCAAGTGTTGGGCTAGAAAAGAGGTTTAAAGAACAAAATCTGAGTCCAAGAGACTTTACTTTATATCCTAAATAGTGTGGAAAGGAAGAATATGATATTTAAAGTGGCTACTCAGGTAAAAAGGGAAATAGGTGGGCAGGGTATGAAGACTGAGGAAGCAAAGGCAGTGCTGAACAGAGGGGATATTAAAGATGCCTGGAGAATGCATTATAATCGGTTATTGAATGAAGAGTTGACTGGGACAGGGAAGGTTTGGAGCTAACAAATCCAGTGTTTGGCCCTTTGCCTTTGACGCTGCTACTGTGAGAAGGGCAATAGGCAGGATGCAGGTGGAGAAGGCAGCAGCTGTGTCTGGGTTGACTGCTGAAATGTTGAAAGCCTCAGGAGATGTAGGAGTGGGAGTAGTCACTGATTTGATAAATGTGATTATTTATGAGTGTGTTGTCCCAGATGATTGGCTGAAGGGTGTAAGTGTAAATGTGTACAAGGGGAAGGGTGATGCCCTGGAGAGAGGAAATTATAGAGGCATAAATCTTTTGGACTAGATACTGAAGGTAATGGATGGAGAGTTCTAGAAGGTATGAGAAAAAAAGTGAATATTGATGAGATGCAGTTTGGGTTTTTGCCAAGCAAAGGAACCACTGATGTCATATTCATTGTTCGACAGCTTCAGGAAAAATATATAGGAAAGAAAATGGATCTTTGCTTTGTTTTTGTTGATTTGGAGAAAGTCTTTTACAGATTCCCTAGGAAGATGGTGAAGTAGGCAATGAGAAAACTTAGAATCGAGGAGCTGTTGGTTAGGGTTGTTATGGCTATGTATGTGGGTGCTCGTGCCCAGGTAAGGATGAATAGAGATTTGAGGGATGAGTTTTCCGTAAATGCTCGTGTGCATTGTGGGTCAGTCTTGAGCCCCTTATCGTTTATGACAGTACTTGAAGCCCTCTCACGTGGCTTCAGAAATGGACTCCCGTGGGAGATGTTGTATGCTGATGATTTGGTGTTGATTGCAGAGAAAGAAAGGGGGGCAGAGGAAAGACTGAGGAAGTGGAGAGATGGTATGGGGCACAAGGGCTTAGGAGTAAATACAGGTAAGACAAAAGTGATGGTATCCAGGACTGGGGGCAGTACTGTCAAAGAGGGACAGTGGCCATGTGAGATTTGCCACAAGGGTGTAGGAAGTAAGACCATCTTGTTCAGTGTTTGTGATAAGTGGGTGCATACGAGTAAGAGATATAGTGGTAGTGGTGGACAGACAGATAATGCTGATTTCATGTGTGTGAGATGTCGTGGAAAGCATGTGGAGATTTTCAGGCCTGAAAGGATTACTCTTGCTAGTGAATCTCGAGTGTGTGGAAGAGAGTTCTTACTTTGGAGACATGTTATGTGCTGAAGGTGGGGCTGGAGCTAGCTCTGTGGCAAGAGTGGGGAGTGGTTGGAAGCAGCTGAGGGAGCTGTTGCCTCTCCATGCTAAGGGATCTTCATATGCAGCAGGTGTTAGGAGTGTAATATTGTACGGTAGTAAGACCTGGGCAGTAAAGGAATAGGATATTTGCAGGCTCAAACGTACAGAAATGACAATGATTAGCTGGATGATCAGTGCGTCCCTGAGTGCGAGGCCTGGGGGGACTAGTTTCATGATGGAAGAGTTGCAAAGTAGGATGGTTCTGGAGTGTATTGGTGTTGTGATGAGAAGAGGTCGATTGAGATGGTTTGGGCATGTGGAGAGGATAGGTGATGATAATTGGGCGCAGAAAGTGAGAAGTGTTACTATAAGGGGTAGGGTTGCAAGTGGTCGACCGAAAAGGACCTGGGATTAAGCAACTGAGCGTGAACTCAGGGATAAGGGACCAGTGATCGAGCAGCATGGAGAGTGGCCACTAGGTATCCGGAACCGACATATACAAGCATGATGAAGCCTTTAGAAACGAAACGAAAACGAAACTTTTTAATTTATTTATTTTTCTCTCTCCCACACACACACACACACACACACACACACACACACACATGGGTCAGTATCTGAGGCCATACTGAGGAGGCTGGGTGTGCTACAGAACAAATGTTTGCAAATGTGCCTTGTGGCTCCTCAAGTGTACACATGTAGCTTGAATGGAAGTGAAGGCGAATGTACTTCCCTTCCATATTCACCGAGACTAGCTGATCTTCTCCATCGGAATAAAAGCAATTAGGAAAAGTTATGGCTGCAATGTGATCTGTGCCCCTCTGACTGAACACGACCATCTTATGTGGGGGGTTCGTTGGTCACTTGCAGACTTAGGAGCTTGGTGTGGACCTCAATGATTGCGACAAGATGGTGTTTATAAACATAGCGCCTTGGGAGCCACACAACTTTGCTGTTGATGTTTCATGGCTCCCAACAATGAAGACCAAGGCGCCGGAGGTGGAGGTCCACCACTTGTTTCAATACATCATCATACGTCATTTGGGTTCCCACCGGCTGTACACCAACAGCTGAAGTTCAAGTGAATGTGTGTGTGCTAATGTGTGGTCGACTGAATATGCCCTCAGGTTTCGTTTGCCGATTCAATCATCTGTGTTTACCTCCGAACTTTTTGCAATTGAGAAAGCCATAGACTATGCTTTTAACTCTAGACATGACTCATTTGTCAAGTTTTCAGATTCAAAGTAAGTCCTTCAGGCAATCGCTTCATGCGCTACACACTTTCATGAGATCCATGGCCACATCGTCAATAAATGTCATTCGTGCGACAAATCCTTCATGCTTATCTGGGTGCCTGGTCATTGTCGAATCTTCGGCAATGAGCAGGCTGACCTACTTGCAAAGTCAGCTGTGGAGCTCGAAATTATTTGAGACGTTCCTCGCGATCCGCGGTCGAGTCTCTCACTCGAAAAGAAATCAGTAAATCTTTTGTGGCAGGGTCAGCGAACCGGACTTAATATTCCAACATGTAATCCGTTCCTGGGTGACTGGGCTACAGTGGTGCAGTGTTATCATCAATCATATCATCCTGTGCTGTCGGCGAATTATTCGTGAAAGTGCTTCACTTACAAATTACTGCAATGCTGCAGACGTACTACTCACCCTCTCGACCATCCTGGAAGATGGAAATATTGTTATGACTGACAAATTAATGGCTTTCTTGAGAGAGACCGGATTGATCAGTGATGTGACTTTTTTTCTATGTGGTTATGGTTTTTATCGAAGGTAAATATGTATATACTGTACTATTGAAATGGGGTTGACTGTTGACATACTTGAAATAATTCCTACAACTGACTGATCTATTTCTCATATTGATGTCCCCTACATTAAACAAAGTGCCTCGTCTGACGGCCACCAGTTGATGTGTGCAACTGTGCAATACAGAGAGGTACTGGACACTTTCAGTCGATGGTGTTCTGTTGGACGAGGTACTGTCACTTGTAAGTATGTACGATTTCCATTTGTTTGTATAATTTTTCTTTATTAGGGCAGACAGTTGTCGTATATGGAACAGGTCTGAGCACCTCTGGTTCTCTTTCATATATTGATGTTCCCAATATTAATCCATATGTCTCAATCAACAGTCAGCAGATAATGAGTGCAGGTGTGTAATGCTAAAAGGCATTATACAGTATATCTGCAGTCGAATACCTTGGCCAAGGTATTTTTCTCATTAATG
>JAGKTI010029892.1:0-12541 GCA_018397915.1 Birgus latro
CTACCTGCTGTGCTCTAGCTTGCCCTATAATATTACCTTCTCTCAGTCATCAGTACTCACTTGTAACAATAGATTAGCATTAGAACACTATGCTAGTTGCAAGTCACGAAGAATTGCTATGGCAAGGAATTGGAGCTGCAATGTTGCCTTTTCTGCCACTGAGGTACGAGATATTAGCTGCATGCGGATGAAGGTATGCCCCTCTATTACATACTGTGGTATCATATTAACTGTCCTATCTCTGCTTTCCTTAAACACTGGTAAATCCAACAGTTTCTTTAACCGACTGTCCGTAGCGTCCCTTAAATGACGTGGGACTAAGAATTTTGAAAAGTTAATCAAAGGGAGAACCACAGGATTTCTATCTATGAGCTTTGTGACAATGAGCCGAAAGATGAGCCGAAAGGCAGGACCAACAAAATCCTTGTAAGAGGAACCATTGACATTGATGGCTTAATATCTTTTCATTATTTGGAATTGTCACGAACTGAGCTCAAATATCATAGAAACAGTAGCGGCGAATTATATTAATATATCACTCTCATCTTAAATGTCAGGACCAACTTGCCTAGCCCCGGGCTCCTACGCCCCTCATGGAGCAACGTTGGATTGAATGATGGCTGGATGGATGGATCAAAGTATAATGTAGGTGTTCCATTAACCCAGTGAAAATATGCTGAAAAATTAGATCAATATGGATATCGTAACCGTGATAGATTATCACTGATTTCTTAAGGGATATTGATAAGTGTGGTAGAATCGAACAGTGGAGGAAGGATAATGATCTCAAGTACGCATGTTTATATGCTGACGGTGTGGTGGTAATGCGACCAGGAATATATCAGATTTTGGCTCGGTTAGCTCGCAGTGCAAAAACATTTACAGGCAAGAAAACGACATGAAAGAATGGGAAGGGAGAAAGAATGTCAGTTGAATGATGTTTCGTTTTATACAGTGGTATTGCAACATTTTATAAAAGAAAAACTTTGTGTTGGTAATGTGTAAGTTTCTGATCATGACTGCTGTTATTCATGTCGAAAAAAGGAAGATTTTTTAAATTCATAAGATCAGCAAAGAACGATGCTCAGTAATGAGTAGACTCTTGGCTGCATAAAGGAAGTTCCAGCTGGCTTATCAACAGCTTTCCATCCACCTTAGGAATGCTGCCCTGTTCCACTTGTGTCTGTAGTCGGTACCTTTGTAACCTATCGTACATGCATTTAAATACATCTGATGCAAATCTATGGAACTATTTGTCTGTATAACTATATAATGTTATAGTAAATTAACTCACAAACCATATCTTTGGCTCGTGCTTTACCCCCACCCCAAGCAGAGAAGACCTGTTGTTGACGATGGTTTGAAGCTGTTATACACCTCGAGTAACAGCGTCATCGCAGCTGCTCTTTGTGTAGTCTAGCAACACTTCGAACAACCACTTAACACTGGCTAGAGAGTGAAGGAACAGTCACCACAACTTCCTGCAGGGTTACAGAGTAAGGAGAAACGAAGGCACATGGATAGAGTACCTATATAGTGTATCACTGACCAAATACAATACAGTGCCTGATAACAGCATATAGGACTCACTTAAACTGCAGTACCCACCCAGACATTAGAGAGAGCCAGAACGGTGCTGACACTGATAATCTTGGGAGGGTTGTTACACGTGGTTGAGTTGGGCTGCGAGGTGAACAGCCAATAACGGTACATGCCAGACTCAACCAACACTTCGGCCCTGATAACACAATGTAAAATAATAGCTACAGTGCATCCACCTGGACTTGAAAAAGAATGACACGTAAAATATATTTTCATATTGTAAATGTTGGGCTTCCCTTCTCTAAGTGACATATTTTAAGAATAGGAGCAGTAGACACTTGAAATTTATCATCATTAATCTTATTTTTCTTTTTTCTTTTTTACATACGGAAGATGAGCAAAAGAAGGGATAATAAATCAAATAAAAATCCATACACCTTAGTACATGTGAGAAATATTTTCCCCCAGAACAGTTGTGCTCTTATTTTTTACAATAGTTATCGCTGTTAAAGGGCAGAAGAAAACTTCCAGAACACTAATAATGATTCGAAAGGTTTAATTACCCAGAGATTACGTTCTGTTAATAATTCTTTTTAATAAATTAAATGCTACTGCATTTTACTTTTGTGGACAACTATATTGTACATACATGTAAATAATTAGGAATTTTCCATTGGCCTCACTGCGTCTGCATGAGTGTGACGTGTCCTGAGGATGAAAAGCCTCACGATGAGAAGCAGACGTGAATTAATATGTATCTTTATAGATAAAAGAGAATACTTGGTTTAGTTTAATTAAAACTAAGATTAAATTAAGTTAGATTCACCTTGTATATATATCACGGAGTAATTTAACAGTATTTAGCCTTGTAATTAATAAATAATTGGCAACTCTTCAATCCCGTGAGGGAGAAGAAACTCGCCATACTCTCGCACTCCATTAGCAGTCACCGTTCAGCTAGCTCTTGTAAATATACGCCTATAAGGACGCCTGGCTGCCCAGGAAATCGACCGAAACATCACGTTCGTCGTCATCTGTTGTCCAACTCAATATGTAGCTAAATGACCTTACGAATTTGGCCAAACCTTAGGGAACTAGCTATTATGAGGAGAGCATTTGTGGGTGAGGAGATTTAATTGCCTTAATTTACTCACGAGACTTATGCACATTTACCACGGTTCCAATATAGATTAACTCTCGATAGAGAGGAGTGAATCACAGAATTTTTTTGACATATATTTTTTGATGCCCCGAATGAGGATAACAGATGGATGTGCCGTTGATTGATTTTAAGGTTGCTTTTGTTGGGCACTGTCTATTACCACGTTACGTAGAAGTGGAACACGTGGAAATACGTATATACAGAGCTCCTTGTGGAAAGACAAGTTCCTTGTCTGAGGATGATCGGCTAAATACCGTGTTAGACTGGGAGCATGACCACACTATTCTCTTTCTGGAAGAAAATGATATCCATGAAGATTCAGAAGTTAATGTAATTGTGGAAAATATTTTAGCCGTGGTAGGAACCATTGAAGGTTCATGTGAATCTACAGTGACTATAACACTTCTTGAGCCTAGAAACCTACCATATGGTTCACATGTTTGCTATGGTTCCTATAAATTAATAAGCAGGGCCGTAAACAGGAAGTTGCAGAGGGTTAGGAAAGGGAAGGATTTCATCAGTTTCAATGCAAAGCCCTTCCAAGCCTATCTAAAAGCCTCTGGTATACACTGTAATCACGAAGGCTGAGAAGTGGTTCTTCAGAAATTTATAAAATACATAGAGCACAAGAAAGAACGGTTCCATGCTTTGCAGGCCTTGGGCAGTCCTATGTTGTGCTAAAATGCTAATTATTATGGAACTCGGGAAAACATGTTATTTTGGAAAATGAGTGTTGGGATAATAAAATTACCCCCAGAGGTTTAATAACCCAGGGAGATAGGTTTAAAGCCATAAACCCAATTCCCACACTTCTCGAAATTTAACGTGATAAGTAACTGAGTTCAGTTAAACTGGGGTTGTAAAATTTAAATTAGGGGTAGCTCCAGTAACTTAGAAATCAGTAACAATGTCTATTTCCTTGTTACAAAAATCATCCAGTGGTAAGGCAGGATGGGTAACGAGAGCCATACAGGACTGTAAGCAGTAATTAGAAGAACCGCCTCCAACAAGGGAGAAATTAAATAGTCTTTCGAATATACTAAAGGAAAGATGGGCGACGTATGAAGAAAGTTATGTTAATTTAGAAGCAGCCATCGTAAAAGGTGATGATAAAGATCTTTTAGAATCAGAGACTACCAAATTTGAAGGTAAATTAGAGGAATAGCTAACATAGTAAAGCTGGTTGAATCTAAATTAGCCAGTATTACCAACGGGAACAAGTTGTGGAAGAGGCAAGTAAAGCTGCATTACCACAAATTTTGCTTCCAGAGTTTGATGGGGAGCAGACTTGGAAATCCTTTTGGGATCAGTTTAAATACTTAGGCCATGATAGAACAGATCCCCCTAGTGTGAGTAAGCTCTCATATCTGTTAGGACAAGTCAAGGGGACGCCTTATAAATTGATAAAGGAATTACCTGTGGAGGGAAACCGTTATGAGGTGGCTTTGGCTATCCTTAAACAGAATTATGAAGACAAGAGCAAGTCATTACCCACCTAATGAAGGCTCTGATTGAATTACCCATTCCTAAACATGATTTTGAGTCCCTGCAAAATTGCTGGATTGCGATGAGTTGTAATTTAAGGGCTTAGGTATGTGTTATGGCAGCAGATTGGGTGCTTTCTAGAATTGTGTCCTTAAAGCTTCTGCCTAGAACTAAGGATGCTTTGTATGGTAGGTACCAGAAGGATAATTTCTCCTGTGAGGAGATTGAGGAAGGCTTGATGCAACTCTGTAAACATTTGCAAGAACAGTAAAGTCTGTTGAAAATAAACCGAAGGATGAAATAAGAAAAAGAACCACTAACTAACTGGCTGGGAAACCTAAGTCAGGAACGGCTAAGTCTGTACCTAAAGAAGAGGTAGGTACTTTTCTTAGCTCTTTAATAACTGAGGATAAACTAATAAAGACAAGGAATAGACAAGCTGATAAAAATAAGGAGATAAAAATTTCCATGCCAAAGGACAGGGTCTGTGTGTTTTGTGGTAAACAACATTCCAGTGAATCTTGCCAACAGTATCCTAATTATGCTTCTAGAATAGTGAGGCCTCAGGAATTTGGGTGTTGTATGATTTGCATGAATTCCGAATACACTCCGCAGACTGTAAAATTAAACTAAATATTTGTTTCAAATGTAAAAATGACAATCATCACAGTGCTTTGTTCCCAAGGATGATGAAACATGAGGTCCCTAAAGCTGGAAGTGTCATTAAGGTGGTTGCGAAAACAAATACTCTAGTAACAATGCCAGCTGCAGTTCCAGTTGCAGATGTAAAGGTAATGATTTAAAATAGAAACATATTAGCATGTACTCTTTTTGATAGGGGTGCACAGCAAACCTTCATTTCTATTGACATTGCAGAGGAATAATGGTTACCAATTGTCGGCAAGGTAAATCTAGCCATTACGGGGTTCTTAACTACTAAAGAGGCACAGTCTTTTGATGTAGTTAGACCCTTAATACAACTTGACAGGTATAAATGCAGCATAACCGCAGCTGTACTGGATAAAATGGAAACAAGTATTTATACAAAAGGACTAAAGGAAACCTTTGATCATCATCTGCAAGCTCAGGGATAAGGTTGGCAAAACAGAATGTGAAATCAGATACTGTGGGTCCCATAAAAATGATAATTGGATCAAATTACTGTGGAAGATTCTTACCCAGGAATAAAGGACAGTTGTTTAAGAGTCCAGAAGGTAACCTTATTATGGGTCAGTTGCCTTTTCCAAAGAAAGACAGGAGAGGCCAGACTGGTAGATTCAGTCTTTGTTACCCCCACACAGTCATTGATGGTAGCTAGAATAGGTGCAGAATTAGAACCTACTCAGATAAATGACTTGTTAGATGAAAAAAATGAACCTGTACACAAACTTTGGGACCCAGACAGTGTAGGAATACAAACTGAAGATCCAACCCTTGAAGATAAAATAACTTTGGATTTGCATAACCAGTCTGTGGACAGTACTGGGTAGGATTACCATGGGAACTAAACCATTCGGGGCTACCAACAAATTTTCAAGCAGCTAAGGCTCAGTTAAATTCTCTTCTAAGAAAATTGAGGGACAACCCTGAACATCTAACCATATATGATAACATTATAAAGGATCAGTTGAAGAGCAAATTTATAGAAGAGGTAGAATTCCCTGTTAACCACAAAGAGATACATTATTTACCACATCGTGCTGTAAGCAAAGATTCAGTAACTACTCCCATAAGGATAGTTTTCAATTGTAGTAGTAAAGAGTCCAAGGAGTCAGCTAGCTTGAATGCTTGCTATACTGTGGACCTACACTAACAGAGAAGTTAGGGAATGTGTTACTAAGATTTAGAGAGAAACCCTATGCTTTTACAGCATATATTAGTAAGGCTTTTCTCAGAAAAGGATTGAGAGTGGAGGATAGGAAATTTACAAAATTCCTCTGGCCTCAAGACCCTCAAAATGAGGATAGTCCATTGAAGACTTATTGTTTCCGATCAGTGCTCTTTGGCTCTTGTACTAGTCCCTTCCTACTTTGCAACACATTGAAACACCATTTTGAAAGGGCCATATGCCCAGAAATAGGGCAGGCTTTTTACATGGATAATTGTCAAGGTGTTGCTGACACAGAGACTGAAGCATTGAAGGCTTATGAAGTAGCCAATTCCGAATGTGGGAAAGCAAATTTGCCATTACAAAGCTGGAATACAAATTCACCGTATTTTTAAGGACTATCCAAATACTGACATTCCCAAAACTCAAAACGTGTTGGGTCTTAACTGGGATACAAAGGCTGATGAAAGAAGTTTAAAGCTGATTAAGTTCTCTGATGTCACTCTCACCAAAAGGTTCCTGTTAAGTCAGGTCTCTGTGTTATTTGGCCCATTAGGATTAGTCAGTCCTATAATTATTAGGGGCAAATGTTTAGTGTAAGAGGCTTGGTGACAAAAGTTAGACTGCGACACAGAATTAGGTGAAACGTATGCTGAACAGTGGAAACAGATTCGGAAGGAATTTGAAAACACATCCAGCATAAGTACTCCCAGGATGATAAACAGTAACGACATGCCGCATTTACACATTTTTTGTGATGCTTCTCAAAAGGCATATGGAGCAGTAACTTATTGTGCAACAGGAGATGACAGTAAACTTATTATGTCTAAAGCCAGAGTTACACAAATTAAGGGAAATACCCTACCTCAAATGGAACTGGCTTCCATAGAAGTATGAGCTAAAATGGCCAGGTATCTAACCACTACTCTTGATACTCAGTTTGAGAATATTTATATATGGACTAACATTGAGATTTGTCTTTAATGGATGGGAAAGAGGGACAGTAAAATTCATTTTGTCCGCAACAGTGTGAAGACTATAAAAGAGATGTCTTCCAAAATTTAATTTATGCATGTATCCTCCAAACAAAATCCAGCTGATCTGCTCTCCAGAGGTTCAACAGTAAAGAGACTGATCAAGGATGACGTGGTTTAAAGGTCCAAAATGTTTACTCACTAAGGAGTGGCCTAAGCAAAACTGTATAGTATCGCTGAGGTTAGTAAGGGGTGGCCTGAGCAAGAACTGTATAGTATTGCTGAGGGTAGTGTTGTTAACTTCGATCCAGTAGTACCTGAGCCAGAAATAATTGACATTAGCAGATTCTGATCAATAAAACAACTCATTGACACCACTAGGTTGGTTGTTGATTTTTTGAATGAGAAAGTGGGGTTTAACCCGTCACGTCCCGACTGATTTCCAACCTACCATACTACAAAATCCCGAGCATTTTTGGAAACTTTTTTTATTGGCTCAAGCATTCGCTTTTGTGAGAAACATCGAAAATTCATAGAGAAATCGCGATCCTGTGCTTAAAACTGTTGATACATGTGTCATCCAACCTTACGTTTTCCTTCTTTTTCAGGGTACCTGGCTAAAGAAAACGAACTATGGAAGGGTTAACTAATTCAAGTCACTTTCAGTTACATATTTATTTATGTATTTGGTACGAATTTATGTGTAGTAACAGACTATATTGGTTTTAACACATTTATATAGGCAATAGAAGCATTGTTCAGTCGCCAAACACATTCACATATGGCACCTTCCTTTATGACATTTCCACCTCATCACTTCTGTTTGTTTCTTGCTCTAGCTTCTTTATTTCTTTGTCCTCCACCTCAGGAATCACTTTCACCGTGAATTTCGTCATTGGAGAGACCGTGGGGCAACATACCTTTACTGGCCAGGTCACTGCTAACAGGTGAATTGCCCAGTGTGGTGGGAGGGGGGGTTAGGTGGGGCCAGGCAGTATCTTGACAGCAAGTAGAGGAAGGTCTCCCACATATGCGTACCAAAAATCACCCATGAAACTTGAAAATTGTGCAAATTATGACCCTTGCAATTGCACAACGTACCCATACATCGATGGGTGTAGTTGTGACAAAACATCATGACGTACCCATACGTCGATGGGACTCGGCGGGTTAAGAAGTTTGATCCCAATGAATATTGGCTGAAAAAAAAGATACAAAGGAAGTATTATGGAGAGATTTTTGACCTTTTATGCCAAGGCACTGGTAATAAGAACAAACTGATCACAGATTTAGGATTGTTCTAAGATGGAAAGAGTCTAATTAGATACTGTGGCCGAATAATAAAGGCTAATTTGCCTCTCCAAACTAGACATCATATACTGTTATCCAAGAATGATTATTTTGTACAGTTAATTGTAAAGGAAGCCCATGATATGACTCTTCATGGTGTGCCACAGACCTTGGCCCGAATCCACGAAAGGTATTGGATCCCTAAGGGCAGATCGGTCATAAGGAAATATCTCAAAGGCTGCATAGTATGCAGGAAGTATGAGCAACGGCCATATGATTACCCAGGACCACCTGCTTCACCAAAGGATAGGGTAAATATAAGTTGTCCCTTCAAAGTAACTGGATTTGATTACACAGGGGCTATAACTGTTAAGGGTGAGGGAACTCCCCATAAGGTGTATATATGCTTGTTTACTTGCACCTACACGATGGCAATCCATCTAGAAATGGCAGAAGATTTGAGTTCAGAGACATTCCTGAATGTATTTAGAAGATTTGCTGATAGGTCTTGTCCTACCAGATTAATAAGCAACAACGGAACCAATTTCATTGGAGCAGCGCCTAAACTTTTAAACATAATGAATGACCCAAAGGTTAAGTCGGCACTGGGAATCCGAAATTGTACCTGGCAGTTCATAGCTCCAAGAGCACCATGGCAAAACGGATTTACAGAAAGAATGATTGGAATAGTAAAGAACTGCCTAAGTAAAACTTTACACAGAACTAAGATCACCAGAGAGGAACTGAGAACGGTGATAAATGAAATTGAGGCTAGGATTAATGATAGACCGTTAACGTATATAGATGATACTAGCATTGGAATTGAAGCACTGACACTGGCTCATATGTTGCATGGCAGGAAACTTCATCCGGTACCTTGTGTGGATATACAGGAGGAAATAAATGATCTTACAATAGGAAATGATGTACTAGGACAACATCTGCACAAGGGATTCCAACGTCTGAAAAAGGTATTGGACATCTGGAATAGACATTGGAGCGAAGAATATCTTTTGAGCCTAAGGGAAAGATTTTATGGGGCCAAAGCTGCCAGCAACAAATCAGTTATAAACATAGGAGATGTGGTCTTAGTAAAAACAGAACATCCAAGATTCCAGTGGCCATTAGCTAAGATGATTTCCACACATCGAGACTCAGAGGGGGTGCGGAGACTTATAAAAATTAAATGTAGGGGACATCTCAGTAAGAAAACTACGTATAGATAAACTGGTGCCCCTTGAGTTAACGGCTCCCCCGGAAACAGAGGATGGTGGAGAACCACTGGGTCAAGATGCACAACCCAGAAGGGCCGCAGCACAGAGCTCTCGAGATCTGTGGAGAGAGCTCCTGGCTAAGGGCCACATTACATGATACAGCTATCATTTTTTGCCCGGACCCAAGACTGTGGGAAATATTTTCCCCCAGAGCGGTTGTGCTCTTTACTTTTTACAATAGCTGTCGCTGTTAAAGGGCAGAGGAAAACTTCCAGAATGCTAATAATGATTCGAGAGGCTTAACCCAGAGATTACATTCTGTTAATAATTCTTATTAATAAATGAAATGCTACTGCACTTAACTCTTGTGGACAAGTATATTGTAGATACATGTAAATAATCAGGAATTTTTCATTGGCCACACTGCGTCTGCGTGAGTGCGACATGTCCTGAGGATGAAAAGCCTCACGATGAAAAGCAGATGTGGTTTAATATATACAATATCTTTATAGACAAAAGAGAATATTTGGTTTAGTTTAATTAAAACTAAGATTAAAATAAGTTAGATTCACCTTGTATATTTCACGAAGTAATTTTGCTGTATTTAGCCTTGCAATTAATAAATAATTGGCAATTCTTCAATTCTCATTAGGGAGAAGAAACTCGCCATACTCTCGCACTCCATTAGCAGACACCGTTCAGCTAGCACTTCTAAATACACACTTATAAGGACGCCTGGCTGCCCAGGATATCGACCGAAACATCACGTCCGTCGTCATTTGTTGTCCGACACAAAATATAATTAAGTGACCTTGTGAATTTGGCCTATTCTTAGGGAACTAGCTAATATACGAGGAGAGCATTTGCGGGTGAGTTAGAGAATTTAATTGCCTTAATTTACTCACGAGACTTATGCAGATTTACCATTGTTCCAATATAGATTAACTCTCAATAGAGAGGAGTGAATCACAGAATTTTTCTGACAGTACAGATGTTCTCCATTCACAAAATGCCAGTAACAGTTGCACTTGAATTTCTGTAAGTTGAAGTTTGGGGGGAAACTCGTCAGGGGATGCGAGTTCCAAAGAGAAGCAGTTTGGGGAATAAAGGAATTCTGATAGGCAGAAGTTCTCCAGTATGGCAGTGTGACAGTCAAGTCTTTTGCACTTGGAGATGCCCGTTTACCAAGGGGGAAGGCGTGGAGAGGTTGCACAATGGATGGAACTTCGTCTGAGCATTTACCATAAAAGTATATGTAAAATAATGCAAGGAAGGCAACATTCCGTCTTCCTTGTAGGGGAGACAGTTTATTTGTCATTGCCTGGTTGTTACTTATTGCTTTGTTCTGAACGTTGTCAAGCTGTTTTAGTTGAACGATGCCGCATCCACTCCACAAGGGTGAGCATTATTCGAGGTGAGAGTGCACACATCTCTAGTAAACTACAGCTAACTGCTCATCAGTCAAGAAGCTGTGAATTCTGTGCAGTAATCCAAGTTTCTTTGAGGCGGTTTTAGCAAGTGATCTAACGTGAAAGGTACTGTACAGCTGAAGGTACTATTAGGCGATACAACGAGAATTTTAGTACTTTTTGAGATAGGAATAATGGTTATACGAAAGGTAATATGAGAATCAGGTGATATCTATTTATAAATGGATATATTTGATTTTCCTAACAGTAAATGAGACAGTGTAATCTTAGATATGTCTTGATTTATGGAAATTACTGTAGTGATTTGGGAGTTAGAGATATCAAACTTTGTAAATGGTTGGTTAAGTGTAAAGGAACTGTGAAACATTGTCATTTGCATACGAGCGAATGGGATTATGGGTGACAGACAAGAGATTATTAATATGAATGAGGAACAGGGTTGGAGCCAGGATTGATCCTTGTGGCACACCTGCATTAGATGAGTGGAAATTGGAATATACATCATCTACCTTTTCTCTGATCCTTCTGTTGCTGAGATATGAGGAGATTCGTGGGACAATAGATGATAGGCCGTAGCAAGGAAGTGTAAGATAACAGGGAACGGTGCCACACTTTGTCACTTTAGAAATATCAAAGGCTATTGCATGGATATCTCCATGTTGGTCAGCTGAGTGATTAATGGTATGAGTTAAGAGACTGAGTATATCAACAGTGAATATTTCGTGACGAAAATCATACTGTCAGTCACTTATTAAGTCCTTGGATTCAAAATGTTTAACAACATGCTTATTAATTGCAATCTCAACTATTTTTACGAAGAGAAGATGTTATAGTAATTGGTGTATAATCAGAGGGATCAAGGGAGCTTCCTTTCTTTGGAAATGGGTGGATATTGGCTTCTTTCCAAGAACTGAGGAATGAAAAAGTATGTATGCATAAACCGAGTAATTTAGGTAGAACTGCAGCAAGATCTGAGAAACAATTTTTCAAAACTATTAGAGGAGTTCCATCTGAATCTGAAGCTTTGTTGGTTGATAAATTGTCCAGGACAAAATTTAAGTATCTAGTTTAAAGTTTTAATGGAACAGTTTCAGGAAAGTTAAGTTCTGTTGCACAGAAACACTGAAAATTTGTTCATTCGTGCCACATGCAGGCGATTTTAGTCTTCTGTAAGTCCTCTCATATTGATGGGATTAATGAAGGATGTCTATAACCTCACCATTTAGAAAAATCTTACCTAAACAAAATAAAACAAGAAAGAACACATGGAGAGTGTAACGCCCACTCCCTACGGTTGGGATAAGGGTCGATTGTTTGATTTTGCCTTGTGATTTTGACCTTCGACCGGTTGTTCTAAAAACTGGAATATTTCATCCTTGCAAAACCCTTAAGCTTCCACTAACTTTGGTCCAAATCGGATCATAAATGTGTGAGTTTACCTTGCATACGACCTTGACCATGGGCCTTTTTTTTTTTTTTTTTTTCAGAACAAAGACGACTCACTGCTGGACATTTAACCCTTTCAACAAATCTGATCAAAATCGAATCAAAACTGTTTATTTTAAACACACACACACACACACACACACACACACACACACACACACACACACAAG
>JAGKTI010029893.1:0-12541 GCA_018397915.1 Birgus latro
AATGCTGTCCACAACAAGGAGAGGGCATATAAAAGGTACCAGAGCCACCTCACCCTTGAATCACATCTTTTTTTATATTTCTGCCCGGAATCGTGCTAAGTTTGTTCTTCATTCTGCTAAAAATAATTTCATCAATGATAAATGTTCTCAACTCTCTAACTCGAATTCTTCTCGCTCCTTCTGGCACTTTGCCAAAATCCTTTCTAACAACTTTACCTCATCACCCTTCCCTCCTCATTTCTACTCTGATGGCTCTGTAGCTATTTCATCTACTGATAAAGCATATCTCTTCACTCAGACTTTCTCCTCCAATTCCATCTTAGATGATTCAGGTGCTGTTCCTCCAACACTTCACCCCTCTGACTTCCTCATGGCTGACATTAAAATTTCTTCAGCTGATGTATTTTCTGCCATCACTGGCCTCAGTACTAACAAGGCATATGGGCCTGATGGAGTCCCTCCTGTTGTCCTCAAAAACTGTGCTTCTGTGCTTACGCCCTGCCTAGGTAAACTCTTTTGCCTTTGTCTATCAACTTGTATCTTTCCTTCTTGCTGGAAGTTTGCTCTCATGCAGCCAGTCCCAAAGAAGGGTGACCATTCCCAACCCTCTAACTATCGTCCAATTGCTTTAACACCCCGAGTCTCAAAAGTTTTTGAGTCAATTTTTAACAGAAAAATTTTAAAGGATCTTTCCTATCACAACCTTCTTTCTGATCATGAGTATGGGTTCCGTCAGGGACGCTCCACAGGCGATCTTTTCACTTACCTTTCGGGACTTTGGCGAAAGCTTTGCCATTGCACTTGACATCTCAAAGGCTTTCGATCGAGTCTGGCATAAATCTTTAATTTCCAAACTACCCTCCTACGGTTTCTACCCTTCTGTCTCTGCCTTCATCTCTAGCTTCCTTTCTGGTCGATCAATAGCCGCTGTTGCAGACGGCCATCGTTCTTCTCCTAGACCTATCAACAGTGGTGTTCCTCAGGGCTCTGTCCTATCACCAACTCTCTTCCTGTTATTCATCAATGACATTCTAAGCTGTACATCTAACCCTATGAACTCATATGCTGATGATTCCACCCTTCACCTTTCCATTCTGTTTCCGCAACGTTCATCTCAGCAGTTACTTCAACAAACAAGGGATGAGGCTATGGCACACCTAATGTCCGATTTGGCTCGTATCTCTGATTGGGGTAAAAATAATCTCGTTATTTTTAATGCATCAAAGACTCAGTTCTTACACTTATCAACCCAACAAAATCTTCCTCAGGATTACCCACTAATGTTTAGTAATGTCCAGCTCAGTCGTGCATCATCCTTGAACATGCTTGGGGTTTCATTTTCTTGGGATTTATCTTGGAAAGAACATATTATATCTCTTGTGAAATCTGCTTCCAAGAGATTAGGTGTGCTAAGCCGACTCCGAACTTTCTTTACCCCTGCACAGTTGTTGACCTTGTACACGTGTTTTATTCGCCCATGTGTAGAGTACAACTCTCATGTGTGGGGAGGCTACCCACATGCAGCTCTTCTCAATAGGGTGGAGTCAAATGCTTTTCGTCTCATTAACTCTCCTCCTCTTACTGATTCCCTTCAACCTCTGTCTCTTCACCGCATTGTTGGATCTTTATCTCTCTTCTCTTTCTTCTTCAACGGTCACTGTTCCTCTGAACTGTCTGCTTGCATCCCTCCACCTCTACGACGGGTACATAGTACCCATCTAGCAACAAACTCTCATCCCTTTTCTGTCCAACTCTTTAATGCAAGAGTTAACCGTTACTCCCAGTCCTTCATTTTTGCAACTGGTCAACTCTGGAACTGTCTTCCTCTGTCTGTATTCCCTACATCCTATGATCTCCAGTCTTTCAAACGCAGTATGTCCAGGCATCTCGAAATGAATGGATCTTGAATGTGGCTCTCTTTCGTATTGTTTTTTTTTTTTCTTGGAAGGAACAGTATGCGGGCCCGTGTCCTTTGGTTTCTTCTTCATTGTATAAAAAAAAAAAATATATATTTTTGTAAGTGATTCCGATTAAGTTAGAAGTGTCCCACGGTGCGCCTGTTATTATGAAAAAGAACCTAATTGTGTTTTGTGCTTTATAGAGATTTTGCAAGTAATGTATATTTGTTTAAGTGTCACTGCCTTTAATTTGGCTATGAGATCCAGAAATCTCCTTGCACAGTCCGTAGCAGAATTAAAATGGCGACCTCTGCCAGTGTACTGTAGCCTAATAATTTTAGTCTGAACCTAATTACATAATTATCTATCACGGTGTTGACGAATTTTAGTGATGTTGGAGCCTGTTTGCAAACTGACCCTCGACAATATGAAGCAGAAAATCTAATTGAATTTGAGCTTAAGTCGATTGTTCAGGTCTTATGAGTGAAACTTGTCAGTAATAATAAGCTTAATTTAATTAGCTTTATTCAGGACACAGTGTTTAGAGTGAGTAAAGATGCTGAAACTGAACAAACCACAACTGGTCATGATCTTAGGGAACATGAGCCATCTGCTCACAGTGTTGATAATGTTCAGAATCCTGAGCTTTTGTACCGACAGCCACCTATTCACAGTGATACTACTCAGGAATAGATGTTAATACCTTAAAAAAGCTAATGTTAGTGAACAACTTGGAACAGCCAAAATGCAGTTGCAAATGAGACAACTTCAAGCACTGGAGAAACAATGTTAATTAACTCATGAGCGCAGACTGAGGCAGCTTGGCGGTTCACATAGTCCTTGTTGTGCCTCTTCATATGACTCTTCTGATGCTGCCGAGAACATTTAGTCCTTTCCTTTAGGCGTAAGGTGTCACTAAATATTTCCAAATGTTTGAGGTGGCAGTTCGTGTCTCCTGACCTAGTAACTCTTGGTCGATATTACTTCACTGTGCACTTAAAGTACAGAACTGGAGGCCTCTATTGCTTTATCAGTTGACCAGTGTGCTGCTTATGAGGTGGTAAAGGATGCAATTCGTTGGTTTTTGAACATGTACCTGAGGCATAGTTTTAAGTTTAGAACCACTTACAAGCAAAAAGATCAGACCCAGCTGGAATATTATTTTTTAAGAACAGAAAAGGGGAAGATAAAACAAGTGAATTAAAAAAAATAATAATCCATACACCAGATTACTGGTGTCCTCCATTAAGAAAAAATCTGTAACAGTTGGACTTCAACACCTGTAGGTTGAAGTCTGGGGGGAAACAACTCCTTGGCATCGAGTTCCAAAAGGGTGCAGTTCGGGGAATAAAACATTTATGATAGGCGGAAGCTCTGCAATATGGCAGTGTGACATTCCATTCATCAGCGCTACTAGATGCCCAAGTAGCAAAGGGGAAGGCAAGGAGAGTTGGCATTATGGATGAAAGTTCGTCTGAGCATTTCCCATAAAAGTATCTGTAAAATAATGCAAGGGAGGCAACACTCCTTCTTACCTGTAGGGGGTATTTCATTTGTAATAACAAATTTATTAATAATTCTAATACCATTGTTCTGAATTTTGTGTAGTTGTTTTAGTGCAACCTCTCCACATCCATTCCACAGGTGTGAGGAATTTTCCAGCTGCGAGTGCACATAACTCTTATAAACTGTTGCTATCTGCTCATTAGTGAAGAAGCTATGAACTCTGTACAATAATCCAAGCTTCTCTGAGGCGGTTTTAGCAAGTGATCTGAGATGAGAGGTCCAGCTGAGGGCATTGTTAAAAGAAACACTGAGAATTTCAATACTTTTGGAGATATTAATAGGACTGAAGGTAATATAGGAATCTGGCAATATGTCAACTCGTAATTATATTTATTTCGTTTAACTAGTATCAAATGAGACAAGGTTATTTTGTCCCCATTCAGTGATCCTAGATAAGTCCTGATTTATTGAGATGTCCGTTCTGAGCCTTGATTTACAGGTATTAAACTTTGTGAATGGCTGTTTAAATGTGAATGAACTGTGAAGTGTTGAGTCATCTGCATAGATAAGAGATCATTAATATGAATTACGAACAGGGATGGAGCCAGAACTGATCCGCGTTCACGCTGTTGTTAATTGAGTAGAATTTGGAATATTCATCACCTACTTTTATCTTTCTGCTGCTGGGATATGAGGCAATCAGGGGTACAAAAGACGACAGAACTTAGCAAGGGAATTTGGATAGCAGGGAACGGTACTTTAGAAATATCAAGGGCTACGGCATGAGTTTCTCCAGGTTGGTCAATTGATTGATGGATGGTGTGAGTTAGGGGACTAAGTATATCAATGGTGGATCTTTCATGGCAAAAACCATACTGTTTACCACTAATTAAATTGTTGGAATCAAGACATTTAACTGTGTGCTAATTCATTACAGTTTTAAATACTTTACCAAGAGAAAACCTGATAGCTATTGATCTGTAATTAGAGGGGTGAGAGGGACTTCCTTTCCTCAGAATTGGGTGGATATTGGCTTCCTTCCAAGAATTAGGCAATGAAGAAGTTCGTAAGCATAGTCTGAAAAATTTAGGTGGAAAAGAAGCAAGGCCTGGGAAGAACTTTTTCAAAACAACTGGAGGAATTCCATCTGGGCCTGGAGCTTTGTTGGTTGGAAAATTGTCTGGGATTGATTTGAGGTATCTAGTCTGTATTTTAAGCAAAGTAATTTTGTGAGAGACAAGTTCTAGTACGGGACGTTCTGGCTGACTTCCTATAATTTCTGCAGACGTACTGACAAGGATATACCACGCGGGTCATTTGTAATATTATCGTCTGAAGATATTAATGGGGGAATGGGTGATGACTTGTAAAACTTATTATAGAATGAACTGAGAGTTGACTTGAATATTGTCATTAGGAATGTTTAGTACTATGGATGCTTGGTTGTGAAGAAAGTTTGATTTAACGAGATTTATTTCTGCTTTTCCTTGGTTTCTAGCAATTTTAATTTGACTGAGTGATTCAGATGATTTTTTATTTTCAGTAAGAGTTATATGCTAATGACTTTTGGGCCATTGCCCTGGGACAACTGCTATCAAAACATTTTCGGGAGTCTTATGTTTTAGTGAACAGTTGACTTGCTATGAAAAATTTTATACCAGCATGTAGGCTATTAAGTCATTACTATGGGCCTGGGTAAAACTGATGTCACTAGAGAAGAAAGACTGCCATGGAGTGTCAACAAGATAATTTCTGCATCTTTCCCAGTTTGCCCTATTAACTCATCCAGTCCCAACCGGTTTTTTACCCAGACTACCCCCAGGTCCCGACCGATTTTCGACTTTTTTTTTGGCTGAAACCTTCGCTTTTGGTGAGAAGCATCGAAAATTCATAGAGAAATCGCGATCCTGAGGTAAAAAAAATGTTGATACAGATGTCACTCAACCTTACGTTTTCCTTCTTTTTCAGTGTACCTGGCTAAAGAAAACGAACTATGGAAGGGTTAACTCATTCAAGCCACTTTAAATTACGTATTTATTTAATTTATTTGGTACGAATTTATGTGTAGTACAAGTCTATATTGATTTTCACACAATAATATAGGCGTTTATAAGCATTGTTCACTTACTCAAAACCCCAGTATATGGCACCTTCCTTTACGACATTACCACCTCAACACTTCAGTTTGTTTCTCCCTCTAGCTTATTTGTTTCTTTGTCCTCCACCTCAGGAGTCACTTTCACCGTGCATTTCGTCATTAAAGAAACCATGGGGCAACATACCTTTGCTGGCTAGGTTACTGCTAACAGGTGAATTGCCCAGTGCGCGGGGGGGGGGGGGAGGGGGGGGTAGGTGGGGCCAGGCAGTATCCCCACTTGACAGCAGGTAGAGGAAGGTCTCCCACATATGCCTACCAAAAATCACCAGCGAATGTTGAAAAATATTGACATAATGGGCCTTGCAATTGTGTGACGTACGGTGACGGCGCTGGGTCTGTCCGTGGAAAAAAGTAGCGACGTGCATCGTACGTCGGTGGGACTCGCCGGGTTAAAGAGCCATTGGGTCGCCATAACAGGTTCAGAATATGGAGGTTTAGGAGAGCTAATTAACCCTTGGATTGTGCAATTACCTTTTTTTATCCTACCCTGTGGTGTGCAAAAAATAGAAAAAAATAGTTTATGTTTTATTATAAACCTGAAGAAAAACAACCAGGCATCATCTGGTGAAAAAATTTTGTAGCACTATGTGAAAGTTTGCGTAGAGGTGGAGTGAAAAATTATTTTTTCTTGTTTACTATAAACTTGAAAATAAAAATCTTGGCATCATCCAGTGAAAGAGAAAAAATCTCTCTCTCTCTCCGTCTTTGCGTAGCGCCATGCTTAAGTTTGACAAGGGATGGAGTAGTTAGCTGTGATGCACGGCCATTGGAAGGTTAGCACAGCCCGAGCTGTGGCTCGCAATACGACGCTACCCAGCCTGAGCTGTGGCTCGCAATGCGACACTACCCTGCTTGAGCTGTGGCTCGCAATGCGATGCTACTCAGCCTGAGCTGTGGCTTGCAATCCACGAGTTAATGGGGCTTTGATGAGATTGTTGTCAGAGGATCCAAATGGTAACAGTACTTCTATCCTGTACTGATCTGGATTATTTGTCAGGAACAGATCCAAGAGATAGCATTATGGTGAGGATTATCTGGTGTTCTGGTTGGTTGCTTTACCAACTGCGTGAGATAAATGATTCTGCAAACAGCTTGCATTCTAGACTAGTATCGTCAATCCTGGCAGAATGCAATAACCATTCTACATTGTATACATTAAAATAACACAAAACGGTAATTTCAGTTCTATGAGTGAGGTTAAGGTTAATCAACTGTGTGGATATGGAGTCAAATACATTGGGTTCTGAAGAAGCATTGGGGGAGCAATGCAGTTATATTTGGTAATATTAAGTTAATTTAGTTTATACAGTGAATAATAAAAATTAGTTGAAGTGAAGTTCAATGCAGTGTCAACTGCAGATTCAGATTTGATATAAAAACAGGTGCCACCCTTGTTATAGAAGTTTGTGGGGAGATGGTAACCAGGAGAACAAAATGGGGGATATTTCATTAGAGGGAGAGATTTGGGATTCCATGAGGAACAGGGCTAGAGGGGATACTGATGACTAAAAAAGTGAACTGAATTCAAATAGGTGCTAAGACCACAGATGTTGGTGAAGTATAGGGCTGAATCTGCGCTTCTCCGCTGACGAACGTGAACTGTGTTTGCAGTAGTCACTATTGGCACAGTCACTTGATAGGAACCAGGAGGATCCTGTGCCACCAGCCCTACCCTGCAAGTGGTGGCAATCCGAGATACAACCGCATTTGCTGATGTTAATGCAGTGGCCATTACTAAGGGGGAATGGAAATAAGAGTGATATCTAATGTGCATGTAGTTAGGTGTAGACAGTTGAATGTAGAGGTATTGTGAGAGTATGCTGGCCTACTCTCTGTGTAAGTGACAGCACTGAAAATGTTCAGCAAAGGGAGATGGTCGGGACCAGGTCATGAGGGCTGGTGAAACGGGAGCTCCAGCTCTCCCTATCACAAGCTTGCCATCAACCTCATGAGTACCACCTTGTTCGACTGTTGCTACAGTCTACTCCCTTGAATACTTCAAGATTTTTGTCAGTGACATCACACCAAAAGAAAATTAATAAAGGTTTTACTAAGCTAAGAGACCTTATAATCAATGAGAACTTCACAAAGGACACGAGTATTGCCAAGCATGTTGTCACTCGCGCCTAGTTAAGAAAGAAGTGGATAATTTGGCTGAGGTAGCTGTTGTGGCAGAAAATTATAGTATTATCCACATATATCATTCTAAACCTTGTTCATTTGGTGGATATAGGTGAGTGGATCAATTAAACTCAATAAACCCATCCTCTTGCAAAGCAGTTAAGTTTTATTTAGATGACTTCCACTGGAAGAAACTGTGACCCCAGGGCATGTTAGTTCGACAATAGAGAGTGGGAACTTTGTCTCTTAAGGATCAATGAGAATTTCCAAGTTTTGTCAGTTTTATAATAGGAAGGGTGTCGTAGAAAGATGAAAGGAAGTCACAGAACTAACTCTATTGCTCAGAAAAATAGGCTACTTGTGGGACTGCTAATACTGATAGCAAGCAACCACATTATACTGAATGGTAGTCAGACACATCTTCAGTAGTTGTACGATTTAACCTGAAATATTATAAATGACATGTTCCGTTGTGTGTCTTATGTAAACATTTTGAATGAAGTAACCAAAAGAATAATCTATTAATCCATACTATGCATACACTGTAATTTTGGAGTAAGCATAATTAGACGGACAAATGAGACTATGTTCATTTATAGTTTCGTGACATCATAGTGAGCTGGACTATGGATATGTGGCCTAAAATATTCCTCCAAATACCATGCTGTTTATTTTCAGGACTCGGTACACAAAAGAAAGAATAATAACAACATTGATCAGTTCTCTTGGGAGGCATTTACTGTTATTTCTACGGTAAGTTTGCTGTTTTTGTTCTCGTCACGTTGTTTATTCATCCCGGAAAACAAAATGTCAACCCAAGCAAAATACGGCAGAGCAGAGCATGTTCTGCGTCGTCGCTCTGTGCCTGGCGCTGATGTATAAAAGTGAGATGATCGAGAAGACACTCAGTAGGGAAGGTATCCCAGTGATGGAAGTTTCTGCTGTTTGGAAACCTTACGAAGACAAGGTAGGGCCTGCCATGCCCTTCAAGAGGTGTGTTAATACTTGTGATTTTTTAAAGTTCCAGTCTCTCTCTCTCTCTTTCACACACACACACACACACACACACACGCACACACACACACACACACACACACACACACACACAATGAAATAACGGTTGGCTGCATTATTAATTTTTCACTACGTCGCTAATATACAATTACTCACTTTAAATTTTGTTATCATCTTAACCCAGTGAAATTTCTGGTGTATTCTTTATGTTGTCGTGTAACTGGGTAAATATGCAATGAGTACTAGCAGAACAGACTGGAAGTGAACCTAGGCAGTTAGAAGCGAATCAAGTTAGTTCATCGCTAACATATTTCCATATATATATACACAATACTCCTGTCTGTAGTGGGGAATCATGTCTGCCTTTTTTTTCTAATGTTTATTGGTCGAAAATACTGTACATCAACTTCAAATTTCTAGTTAGACACCGTTGATTATTATACCGTTTACTCTTGTCACTTCATCTCTCTCTCTGGCTACATATCGTTGACCGCGACTCTCAACTCTCTCCTCCCCAGATATCAGTCCATTGCACTCCGTGTTGCTCCATACCCGCCTCACCTCCTCCTAGATATGCGAGACTCTGTACTTCGAAGCCCCTGCCTCTTTCATACCATCATTCCATCTCCTCTTTGGTATCCCTGTTCCGTCACTGCCTCTACCTCTAATTTTCTTATTTCTTTGGTAGTCTCTCATCACTCTTCTCACAAGGCCCCTGTCAGCCATAGGCCCGTATTATTGTTGAATAAGGAAGCTTCCAAACACCTCTGTCCTAGCGATGTAATTTTGGATATGGCTAGTTAATAGTAATTCCTATGTTATTTATGATGAATATTGTGCTACATCAGGGATTTAAATGACTTAACGATGATAATAAGGAATAATATGTAAAAAAAAATAGCATAGATGTTAGTGCAACTGTACTAATATGTATGAGGGAATGAAACTAACCATTACTAAATAGACTAAAAATATGGGCAGAAGAAAAAGAGGTGAATGTATAGACTGATTAATGTTACTAACCCGATTTTGATGGAGAATGCTTCTAACACAATCACTACGAGGGTTTTGATTACCAGGAATAACGTCGCCTGAAGGTACAGGGAATACAAGCACAGAAAACACCACATTACCGGAGGATCGAATATGAAAGCAAGCAGCAACCAAAAAAAGAAAAGGTCAGAGGAACAGTATCCTCCATATTAGAGAAAAAATTCATGATGTATTGTCAGAGAACTGAGCCAATGAACGGAAAAGCCTTAGAGTACAACATGTTTTATAAAGCAGATATTGCCCATACACGACATCTGTACACTGCACAAGGGACAATACGGATCCTGTATAGAGTCGGTCATTGTGCAGGATATAAAGGAATACCAAGCATCCACACTCCAGGTACCCACAATCTCTTTGAAGTCCAATTTGCAAGAACAATAATGTTACCTTTCCTAGAGACAGCACAACACTGAGAACACTTATCGTGATTAATTAATAAAATAAGGAGAGTGAGATGATGATTCACAAATAGCCAGTCCATTAAAGGTAAGGGGATAGTCATTTATGTCACTTTGGACATAGACTCAGCAGTCCACACGACACTTTGGCAGAGAAACACACCATCACATGTCAAGTCTTGGACATTAATACTGAATCATCTATATGCAAACATTCGAGCTTGAATATGATGGAATTAACGGGGGTATATTGCATGACGTGCCGGTTAGTCCTGTGAAAGTTTAGTAAACAGTCATAAAAAAAATGCAACTCCTTATTCCGTGATCCAGCTGGGACTTATCTCACGATCTTACCATCAGGCATCCACTCCTCTCTCTCATATAATTAACCTTAAAAAATATATATATACAGTGCATTAGGTGACATTTTTTCCCTTCCTTAATGCCCATATGAAGTTTTATCACTTATTTGCTGCGATGTGTCGACCAGACTTCGATACCTCTCACAAGTTGCGCTAAGTTCACGCTTCACACATATTAGGCCTTCGGAATCATTATAAAAAAATCATCATCATTATCATCAGCAACATCATCATCATCATCATCATCATCTCACTAATAAGTAAAGTGGGAGGTTACAAGAAAGAGAAACAGAAATTATAAAATAACCCGTGAATGGAGTACAACTCTCATGTGTGGGGATGCTCCCCACATGCAGCTCTTCTCAATAGGGTGGAGTCAAAGGCTTTTTGTCTCATTAACTCTCCTCCTCTTACTGATTCCCTTCAACCTTTGTCTCTTCGCCGCACTGTTGCATCTTTATCTCTCTTCTATCGCTACTTCAACGGTCACTGTTCCTCTGAACTGTCTGCTTGCATCTTTCCACCTCTACGACGGGCACGTAGTACCCATTTAGCAACAAACTCTCATCCCTTTTCTGTCCAACTCTCTAATGCAAGAGTTAACCGTTACTCCCAGTCCTTCATTTATGCAACTGGTCAACTCTGGAACTGTCTTCCTCTGTCTGTATTTCCTACTTCCTATGATCTCCAGCCTTTCAAACGCAGTGTGTCCAGGCATCTCGAAATGAACGGATCTTGAATTTGGCTCTTTTTTTGTATTGTTTTTGCTTTTTCTTGGAAGGAACAGTATGCAGGCCTGTGGCCTTTGGTTCCTTCTTCCTTGCATAAAAAAAAAAAAAAACAGTGAACTAGGCCACACATCCTCTCAGATATCGATATTCTCTTATTCATTTCACAGGCCAAACGATCCACACGAAACTGGACTTCGGAATGCCTGTGAAATAAAGCAATGCCGTCGACTGCCATGTAAACAACTGGATACAACCCTTACTGAACTTGGCAGCCGACGGTGTGGCTCCATCCCACAAGCAGAATAACATGGACGAAGAAACCAAGAGGAACAGATAAGGATTTTAAGGCTAAGGGTTTTTCTCTAATTACCTATCTCGGTGACCATTTATATTTTCTGACTGCCTGCTGCGAAGGACTCAGATGGAAAACTGGGCTGCAGAATATTCAATATATCACCTAGCCAACGTTTCATCTGAAACTGAAAAAAAACATAGTTAATTCGGCACTTTGATTCCCCGCACCATAATTAAGCTCGTGACTCTTAGTGATAATCGCAAATATTGTTACATTATTTCATGCGATCTGGTGATCATTCGTTTGTAGAATTAGCTCACAACTGTGAGAACCTGAGTTTGTTTTTCAACATTGCATTAGGGACCTGGATGTAAACTGATACTGTGGGTCATATCCTGTGGGAAATCTGAGACGGGGATAAAAGTTGTCCGCCTTAACCATCCTTGAGCTGTTAATAGACAGATCTAAAGCTTGTATTTTGGACGCTCCCTAACACCTCTTCTTATCGATTTAGTTATGGATATTATTGGTTAATATCTTTTTGCGATATTTATACGGAGTATGGCGATACTGGAAGTATTTATGCAACAGAGTTGGAAAGTAAAGTGTAACAAATAAATTAAATCGCCTAAATAATGAAGTTAAGGAGCTGCGTCAGCCGACGAGATGCGGGCCTAAGTCGTTTAAACATTTCGTCACGGTACCGTCTTAAATTAGTTTTCCTGCTGGCAGTTAATATTATTTTGGGAGAGACCACTAGTAGAGGTGAAGTTAATGAACACTATATTTCACTCGCCCAGGGTCACGTTCTCGTCAGGTAAGGAAGCTCCCTGTTCCTTAGAAGTTTATTTTTGGACAAGGCAGGTTAGTATCAATTTGTATTTAATTTGTGCTGTGAATGACAGTATTTTAATTATTTTAATGGACAGAAGAGGACAGTAAGGATTATCCTGATAAGCAAAATAAATCGCCAAGGCAGAGCTATTAGGGAGTTTCCTTAAC
>JAGKTI010029894.1:0-12541 GCA_018397915.1 Birgus latro
AATGGTTTGCTGAATGGTTTGCCTGTGAGATCAAGTTAATACTTTAGTGGCTTGAATAATTAGTGAATGGCTGTGTTCCTCATTTTACTAGGCACCCGGTTGATAGTTCTTCTACTTTTGTGCTTTCATGTTCCTGTTGTTACATCTTACAGACCTTATTAATGATTGGGAAATGAGGTTAGAATGATGATGATGGTGATGATGAGATGATGATGATCCTTCACAGGAGAGGATGGAAGGTTAGATGAAGGGCTCTTCCCACCTGAAAGTGCCCCCACTCAGATGCTGCCAAGTCCATGGTTGATCTTAATAGCAGGTGGGGCAGGACTGGGTGGCCTGCTGTTACTCTCCCTGTCAGCTTTACTCGTCTACAAACTAGTCCACACTCGTCAGGGTTACTCCTCACCAAATGCACAGGTAGAAAAGGTATTTGTTGTTAGTATAAATAGTTCTTTCTATTTTGTTGCTTCATTCTTTATTGGCTAGTGAGGAGCATAAGGGTTCTAGGCTAGGCTAATCAGTTCAGGCAAGAGTGGCCAGTTATTTGCTTCTGAGTGGCATTGAGCAAGCACTGATTTCCAGCCAACCTTCAGATTTAAACCCTTTTGGAATACCCTATTCAACTAGACCACCATTAGTTTTGTTTAAGAAATACATGTTTGAGGAAAACCGCTCAACCTACAGTGATGACATTTACTCTTTCAGTTATCATCAGATCTCAACAGGCATCTCCATAATCCAAGTTTATCTACCCTAGACCCTAGTGCTGGTTAGAGGAAGGTGTTCATGGGAAGATGAAGAAGAAAAATAGCAAAAGGGATGGTAATGGGTGCAAGTGGAAAGCAAGGACATGGTTATATTGGTTGGGGGCATATGTATAGCTTAACTGCAGCTGCAGAGGATAATGCACCACTCATATAGTGCAGAGTTGCATATTAGTGATCATATAAGTTGGTGAATGGATATGGTTTGTTACCAGTTTTTATATTGATAGTTACAGATATGACATTATAATCCAGCCTAAGTTGAAGTTGCTTTGAAATATGAGTAGCTTTCTTTTAAGAAAGGTAGATTGTTGATGTTGTTAATCAACTCCAGTCTGTTGGGCCAAGCAAACCCATCAACCACAGGCAGGCAGCTTCCCCTGCAGGGTTGTCTCATAAAGTGAACTGATGTTTCCTTGCTGGTGACGGCGCCTCACCACAGCAACGCGCAGGGAAAAGTATGGAGGTGTGGTTCCTGGTTGGATGTCACATTTGCATCTCCACCCAGTTAACAGGCACCATAGTAAGCTCCACTGCACCCTGTGACCTGGTTGGTTGGTTACCACCCAGTATTGTAAATGGTTTCTTAAGTTACACGAAACCATAAGACTTGTCACTAAGTGTAGAGCAACCTGAAGTGTAAAGAAAAGTAATATAAAGTGACAGGAAGGAATGGGTGAAGTGCAGACAGAGGACAGTAGACAAATGGAATGATGAAGGTGAAGGAAGACATAGGCAGTGCTACATCAAGTGTGTGGAAGATGGTCACCACCACCAACCACTTAGAAAAGGTAGACGCAAACATAAACTTTAAACTACAAGTATACCCTGGTTTAACAGTGCAATTGATTGAGTAAAAACCCATCACTAGGCGGGGTATTGTATCTCGGGGTAAATTTAACACATAAAGTATAGGAATGCATTTTTGAGCTTTAGGTTTCCCCACCAACCAAGTCCTAAACCCACCCGAATGAGTCTAGAAAAAAAGTTTAAAGCCAGTGTAAGTGGTCTAACAGCTGTAAAAGAAGCTAACCTAGGCCTAAAACCAGTGCCTGTCTCGCTTGTACCCAGTGAAGGTCACTGGAGACTGCGATCTCTAACTCGTATTCAAACTCGGTAGAGAAGAAGCAGCAGCATTATACATAGTCCCACCATCAGACAGTCCCAGGACAATTAAATAAACAGCTATTATGCATACTGCTAATGTATAAATGATGCACAATCGTCCGAGGTGCAAAATGCCGTAATGGAGAATCATTGATGTTTTGATGGGGAATTCTCGTGATGGGGAATGCGATCAATGATGCAATCGGGATAGCCTTTTCAATGGCCCCTCTTTATGTCATTTTTGTTACTGTTCTGGTTGCTGAGCTCCTTTATTTTCTTCTCACTTGTTTTCCAACATTTATTTAGAAATTCTTTTTTCTGTTTTCAAAGCGTTTTCCCTTGAACAACCCGAATGCAAATACATGATTTATCAGTCGATGATGCAATCGGGATAGCCTTTTCAACGGCCCCTCTTTATGTCGTTTAAGTTACTGTTTTGGTTGCTGAGCTTCTTTATTTTTTCCTCTTTTATTTTCCAACATTTATTTAGAAATTCCTTTGTGTTTTCAAAGTGTTTTCCTTGAACAGCCCGAATGTAAACATGATTTATCAGTCACAATTTTCATCAATGCATGAAATATTTACTCTTTAAGGCTTTCATAATTATTCCATCCATCCATCCATCATCCAATCCTATGCTGCCCCATGAGGAGCGTAGGAGCTTGTGGCGAGTTAAGGCCCTGACATTTAAGATGAGAGTGACCAGCCTCACTCATCCCTGAGTGCCATTACTTTTTTTTTTTTTTTTTAATAATAATGTGTCTTACTCTGGGCATAGGCTTCACAGTCCAATCCCAAGGCCCAGCAGTCCTCCTACATTCCGTACACCTTCACATGTCACCATTTCGGTGCTAATATCCACAGTCCATATTGAATACATGCTAGAGCTGTCTCATAAAGGACTGATGTACTCGTATTAGCAGGGGTATTTTTGACATGTTGGTGTGCCTTCTGGCGGATCACTGAAGTCTACATTAATGAAATTCAAATCCTTAAACTGTTTCCTGGCCCAGCCGAGATTCGAACTTTGGTCCATTAGGACTGCAGGCCACTTCTTTACCAATTCAACCACCTCTTGGATATGAACCTACACAGGCTCAATCCGATTGGAGCGCCTTAACCCTTTCACACACGGTACCGCGATTTGCGTTACATGTGGTGTGGTGTGCCAAAGCACAGGACCTCAAATCGTGTGAAAACAAAAAAAATTAACCAAAAAATAAGTTTTCAGTCGATTTGCATCAAATTTTGTAGCATTCTAGCAGCCACGTGTCTCTCCCAAGGTAAGACTTTGGCAACACTGCAATGACTCCTATGTGCCTGTATGTAGTGATAGAATCTCAGTGCTCCACTAGCAGCCAGACAGCAGGGTCGTGCTGTGTTGTGTTGTCCCTTTTAATCCGCCATTTTCCCCCTCCCACCCGAGGCTGAAGCCATTATTGAAATATTGTGGCTGTACAGTGTTTTTGACTATACTGTGAAGTGATTGTGTCTATTGAACATAGATATATTGTTTGTAAAGCATTGGGGCCTGTTATTAGCCGTTAGGCCTAAAGGCAGAGTCTGGTTTGTTATAGCGGGGTTTCCACTCACCCTGCCCGTAAAATGATGTATTTTACCCTTATAGTGAAGCCATTACTTATATCTGTGAAACATATAGTGCCTGGATTAGTGAAATAACTGATCTACCATAGCAGGCATTATGTTATGCCATAGAGATACATAGACATATGCATTAGTTGCTAAGGGAACAGGCAGTCTCTTACGCCATACAGTAGGGAAGGGAATAACAGAAAATGCTGGGATGGAATCATGTGATAGTGTTTTATATTGTATATTGTTCAGTGTGAAATATACGTATAAAACAGTGAAGTGAGTGCTCACCGAGAAATATTGCTTGCATTGACTGACAGCGGAAAGTTACGTAATGATCAGAGACAAGAAAATACGCCACACAGCGACACATATATGACATACAGTAAGACCTCACTATGACGGACTAATTGGCGCCCAAGCCAGTCCGAAAAATGCAAAATTCCGATAAAAGCGACATCCGGACTTTTCTCTGCTAATCCGGACTTTTTCCGATATATCAGACATTAGTCCGGATTGCATCAGTGGTTTTCACCACCATTGCAGTATTGTACTGTGTTATACCTTCACTACATTAATCAAATGGTATAATAATACTGTACTGTGCACTGAAAAACATGTCTTTTACTTGTCTTATTGTGGTGAACTTAGCTGAAGTGGTCAGGCAGTCCGGACTGCTTTCTGGCTTTATCAGACGGTTTCCGATATATAGGAGTTTAGTCCGGTAGCTCCTCGAGTCTGATAAAAGCGAATTCTGGTCTATTGAAGTCCGTTATATCGAGGTTTTACTGTATATACGTATGTCGTGCAGCAAATGTTCGTGGAGAAATCTATTGTGTGCATCGCATGTGTTAGGCAAACGTGGTGCAAGGAACAGAGAATACGCCACACATACACACACACACACGCATATATACACACACACATACACACACACATGCATATATACACACACACATACACACACGCATGCATATATACACACACACACACACACACATATATGTAAATGATTTGCCAGAGGGTTTGAATAGTTACATGAGTATGTTTGCAGATGATGCTAAAATTATGAAACATATTAAATGTATTGATAGTTGTAAAGAACTGCAAGAGGACTTGGACAAACTACACAGCTGGAGCCAGACTTGGAAAATGGACTTTAATGCCAAGAAGTGTCATGTATTAGAAATGTATAAGTGAAAGAAGACCACACTGGATATATAAAATGGGCAGTGAGATGATTAGTAAAAGAAAGGATGAGAAAGACTTGGGAGTGATTATTCGGGATGACTTGTCACCAGAAAAGCATATAAACAAAATTATTTGAGGAAACTTATGGAATACTGACCAACATGAGAGTGGCTTTTAATTATATGGATGAGGAAATGTTGAGAGAGTTGATATTGACCATGATAAGACCAAGACTAGAGTATGCGGCGGTGGTATGGTCACCTCATTTGAAGAAGCATATTGATAAACTAGAAAAGGTTCAACGGATGGCAACGAAGATGATACCACATTTAAGGGAACTCACCTACGAGGAGAGATTGGAAAAACTGAAGTTACCAGAACTACGCGAGAGAAGGGAAAGAGGTGACTTGATCACGATATTTAGAAATGTAAGAGAATTGGAAAGGGTGGATAGAGAGGATCTTTTTGTGTTGGATGATGGAAGAACAAGAGGTCATGGCTTCAAGTTGAGGAAAAGTAGATGTCTTAATGATCTCAAAAGGTTCAGTTTCCTAAATAGAAGCATACAGTAGGCGCGGAAAGTGTTGACGCCATCTTAGAAAAAGAAAACATTCTTGTGGTTAGCAAGGAGAAACAAATAAATTAACACTCACCATTGAATTTAGTATTTACTGTCATTCCCCTTCACTTTTATTTTCTTCTTAAGGCGTCTGGGGAGACTGATGGCGTAGTTTTGCAGAACAGACGGACTAAAACTGCTCCATAGCTGCAGCCTTAAGTTTAGGCAAAGATGATGTGTCCATACTACGCAGCTGCCGCTTCATGTGCGCCCATAAATTCTCAATGGGATTGATATCTGGCCTGTTTCCGGGCCAATCTCGAATAAAGGGAACCTCACAGTCTGTTAGCCACTGTTTCATTGACTTTGCAACATGTGCAAGGGCAGAATCTTGCATAAATACTCTTGCCTTGGTTTTATCAAAAGAGTCACTTAAAACATCACATAAGAGCTCCAAATAATTGTTTTGGTTCACTTTTTCATTTGCAGGTTGAATTACCAACCTACCAACACCATAATATGTAAAGCAGCCCCAAGCCATGAGTGAGGCTGGGTATTTAACAAACTTGGAAGTGTACTTAGGATCCAGGGGGTCACTGCCTGGTTTGCGGTACACTCGTGATGAAGGGGTACCAGTGACAGTAAATGTTGACTCATCACTCCAAAGCACAGTTTTCCATTGCTCCTCACTCCAGGCAAGATATTTCTTACAAAAATTTACTCTCTTTTTCTTCTGAAGTGCAGTTAGTAGTGGTTTGTTACGAGCACAAAAACGCCTGTAGCCCAGATCGTCATGCAACAGCTGCTGCACACTTCTGACAGACACATGTGCCAGCAACTGTGGGTTCTTTTCTTTTAAATCCCGTGCTGTTAGCCTTGGATCCTTGCTAACTTGCCTTGAGATCAGCTGACGGGTCCTGAAGGTTGTCTTATGAGGTCTCCCAGGCTTGGGAAGTGGAGTGGGAGGAATGGCCTCCCCACTGTCCTTGAACCGCTTCACCAGTCTCTGCACTGTCCTCAGTCTAACACCATCTGATTTGCAATAAATGGGAGTTTGTGGCCAGCTTTGTATAAAGTAATCACTTCCACACGTTTGTCCTTGCTTGTGGTTACTTTAGGCACGATGAGAATGTGGTAGGTAACCAAATAACTGTGTTATTTGAGTCAAAACATGCCCTCTTGGTGCATCACACACAGAGACAATCCTCCTCCTGTGGCTGCCCAAACATTACTGAGCCTGCTCCTGTGGTGCCACACCTATCAAGCAGGGTTGCCAGCTCCCGTTGAAAAAGCGTCCGCTCATTTCGCATCACAGGGGAGAGTAGTATTGACCCTACTTCACTTAACGCGAAAGAGAATGACGTCGGCAAAAAAATGTCAATACTTTCCGCGCCTACTGTAAGTATTTGGAATGACTTAGACGAAGAGGTGGTGCAGGCGAAAAACATTCATGTATTTAAAATTAGATTAGATGAATGTAGATATGGAGACAGGACAACACATGCTTATCTCAATTCCTGTATACTACAAATAGGTAAATACAGAGGTAAATACACTCACTCACGCACCCACGCACACACACACAACCCACACACTAACTCATCTTCAATTCCTTCAAGTTCCTGCCAGCAGCTCAACACCTCTGGAGCAAGTGAGTATCCATATTTTGTTGATTTGTACATTGACCTGTTTCTACATTTCTATTTTTTTTTCACAAATAAGTATTGTTTTTTACATATACACATATGAGATGGAAGAAAGTTCAGCTTTAGTATCAGTACATAGCAAAAAGACTAGTGGAAATGTCGAGTTACTGAGAGCACCATCAAAGAGCTTATGATATTTCACGTGTTTAATTTGAGTAAATAATAATAATAATAATAATAAAACATAACGAGCGAAAATATGTAAGTATTCGTGAGGCAGGGAAATTGAGCATTTTTATCTCACTTGCGGGCGATGAAGAGTGTTCTATCTTTGTCGTCCATTTACTCCAAAATTATTGAACGTATCGATTTCCTGTAAGAACCATGATAAAGATCAGTGAATTCTATGTATGTACAGGACATAACTATGTAATTTCTCTAATGAAAAGTTGTGGATACGTAGGCGGTTATTGTGCACGCATGACGAAAGTGCGCCACGGCCGTGAGTACCCTGTAGTTTTTTGCGATTTACTCGGAAAGTATGAGGCCTATCAAAACAAAAAGGTATCAGGAGAAAGCTTATGAAATTCTACATAAGATTATATAATAAAAACATAAGGTGTGTGTATGTTGCAAGTCCACTGTCACCGAAGGGCTGAAGCAAAATCTGTAGGTTCTTTAGTCTCTGGGTTTATTGAGAACAGACAGGCACAACAGCGAGACCTTGACCCGCCAACTCCCAAGAGATCACTGGCTAGCCAACATACATACATTGGTGGCTTTACAATGTTGCCATATACAATTACAAGGTTGCCATATCTGCAGGGTATGAAGGCCTCACAAAGGAGAAGTAGAAACGGTTACATGTTTATGTATATGAGGCATGGGTAAATATATGTGGTACAGTATAAGTATCACTTCACATATCCACACCTCCCTCCCCCCTTTGCGCTTGTAGCAGCATCTCAAGCGGCGTTTTTTCTGAGCCTTTCAGATCTGCGTGGGGCATTGGAGGGTATCTCTACTTCTTTGGGCTTGTCGCCCGAACAAGGGGCCACAGGGATGTGGGGGAGGGGGTCAGCACTGGGATCCGGTATGGGACGTAGGAAGCGGCGATTACGCCACCACACCCGGCCACTTGGGAGCCGCACCTCATAATCCCGGTTCTTGCCGCAGCCCATGACAACCCCGACCTTGTCCCAGCGGTGAGTGTCCGTATTCTGGATGCGGACGTGGTCGCCGACACTCAACCTGGGAAGGGGGTGTGCATGCTTATTATACTGGTCAGTGACTTGGCCAGCACGGGCAGCGGCTCGGCGGTCACAATCCTCTGTGCTTTCCTGCCATTCTTTGGAGAAGGATGCAGGGTGGGCGGGGACGCACGAACGGACTGGATGGCCATATAGCACCTGGGCAGGGGACCTTCCCGTGGCTGTGGGCGTGTTACGCAGCTCCAAAAGGCCGCGGGCTAAGTCCTCGGTATCTATATTTCCAGAGGGCGCTGTCTTCATGATAAGGTACTTGACCGATTTGACAGCCGCCTCAGCGTGGCCATTTGACTGGGGGTAATGAGGCGATGATATCACGTGGTTGATACCCCAGCGTTGCATGAATGACTTGAATTCAGAGCTGGTGAACTGGGGTCCGCCGTCTGTCCGGAGGCGGACGGGAACACCAACTTCTCTAAAATAGCGACAGAACATCCTGATTGTGCGAAATGAAGATGTGTTGGCCCCACAGGGGATGATGACGGGCCATCCAGACAGTCGGTCCACAATGACAAGGAAGGCTTTTCCAGCGACAGTGAAGAAGTCTGCTGAGACTGACTCGAAAGGTCTGGAGGGAGCATCATCCGACAGAAGAGGTTCCTGTTGCTGGCTGGGTTGAAGGGTCTGGCACGGTTCACAGGCTTGGACAGTGCTCTTGATGTCCGCTTCTATGCCAGGCCAGAAGACAGTCTGACGTGCCCTGCGAATTGTCGCTTCCACACCACGGTGACTGTCATGGAGTCGAGCAAGGGTGCGGCGTCGGAGGGCTTTGGGGATGACTATGCATTGGTTGTAGAGGACCAATTCTCCATCTGCGTAAATGCTGTCGCGGAGTTTCCAATATGGGAGCAGTGAAGAGTGTAGAGCATACCGATGTGATGGGAAGCCTGATGTGACGCAGTCGAGGAGGCATGTATAGTCCGGGTCGATCCGGGCAGTGTCTCGAAGGTCTTGAATGTTCCGGTCGGTGTTTTTGTGCGCTGACTCTTGAGAATCTTCGTTGACGACGGTGTTGACGATACTCCTCAGGTATGTGGCTGCTTCCGAGCACAGAGTCTCGTCTTCAGGGGCGGGGCGGTCCACTGGGGCACGCGACAGGGCATCTGGGATCAAGAGATCCTTGCCTGGGCGCCAGACAGCCATGAAGACATACTGGGAGACTTTCTCTTTGAGGCGCTGAAGTCGTGGGTTTTCCACCGCTTCAAGGGTGTAACTGTTAAGAATGGGAATCAGGGGGCGGTGGTCCGTCATCAAGGTGAAGGAAGGTAAACCAACCAAGTAATGCTTACATTTAGACATGGCCCATACTGCGGCGAGGAGTTCCATTTCAATCGTGGCATACCTCGTTTCTGCGTCTATGAGAAACCGGGAGCCACACTGAACCAGGCAGGTCCTCCCTTGACCATGGTCTTGTAGAAGGGCGAATCCTATGCCGTTGAGTCGTGAGGCATCTGTCTGGAGGATCACTGGGAAGGCAGGGTTGAAGTGTGCCAAGACGGGTGGCTGGAGGAGCTGGCTCTTGACTTGACGGAAGGCCTCATCGTGATCAGGGGTCCAGGCGAAAGAACGTTTCGGGCTGAGTAGAGGACGAAGGGGCTGGGTCGCAGCTGCAATGTTGGGTGTGAAGTCCGAGAGCTGGTTAACAAGGCCCATGAAGGAGTGGAGGTCAGTGTTATTGGCAGGTGTTGGGAAGTCCTGGATGGCGCTGAGTCTGCTCTCGTCCGCTGAGATGCCTTTAGACGAAATGTTATATCCACAGAAATGAGCTGAAGGTTCTGCCATGTGGAATTTGTCCTTGTTCATGGTGATGCCAAACTCACAACACTTGGTAAGGGTCTGGTGGATCTGCTGGAGGTGAGTGGGCAGGTCCTTATCGTAAAGAAGGACGTCGTCGATGACCTTGACACAATTCTCCACACCCCGTAGAGCTATGTCACCACGCAGGCAATACTTGTCACCAGTGGCGGAGAATCCCATGGGGCCACGGCAGTGCATGAAGCGTCCATAAGGTGTTATGAAGGTGGTCAGGTACTGGTCCTCCTCCGCTAGTTCGAGCTGCCAGTAGCTGTGAAGGGCGTCCATGGTGGTGAAGAAGCGGGATGAGGGGCGGACACTCTGGACGGCATCGAGGGGCATAGGGGCGGGGTGTGTGGGGCGTGCAACTTGACCATTTAGCTTCGTGAGGTCGACAGTGAGCCTTACCCCGACGTTCTTCGGGACCACGACTAATGGGTGGCACCAGTCAGATGGTTTGTCTCCAGCAGGCTTGATGATGCCTTGGCGGACTAGTGACTGGAGTTCGTCCTTGACCTGTTGCTGGAATGTTAGAGGGATGTGATGAGGGGTGTGTATGGCAAAGGGGACAGCACCCTCCTTCAGGTGGATTCGCATGGGCGGGCCCTTCATGGCCTTGAGGGGGGAATTCTTGAGGTCCTCCTTAGACACCAGGACGTCACTAAACTCCTTGAGGAAGTAGTCCTTGGCAGCTGCTGGAGATGTGGTGGCAGAAATTGGCAACTGAGTGCAGCGGTTGACGTGCTGCACGTGCCGAATGGGCTTTGGAAACTCTTGAGGGATGATGGCCAACGCCTTGCAGTGACTGTAGGACAGAAGAGGCGTCGGAATATCCTTGTGAACTTGAATCTTGGCCTTGCAAGACTGCCTGCCAAGCCTCAAAGTTGCTGTGAAACACCCGAGGGCAGGTGACATCTCCGAGCCGTCGGCTGTGAGAGTAGCGGTAGTGGGTACACTCTGGAGACTGCTTCTTGGTATGTCTAGGGCGGAGAGATGTTGTTCGCCGATGACGGTGATGTCTGCGCCTGTGTCTGGTAACATGTGTAGCTGGGAGGACGTGTTACCGTGACAAACGTGGACACAGATGGGTCTGGGGGAGCTGGAGTCTGAAGGCGTGACGTCAGCCGCACGAAGACAGGCGTTGACTGCGCTTGCGGGTGGGGTAGGCGCTGGCGTGGGAGAAGAGGTCATCTTGGAGCGGCAGCACTTGTCGTAGTGACTCATCCTCTTGCAGTGCCTACACTGGGCTGCTTTGGCAGGGCAATCCTCTCTCTTGGCCCAGTGACCCTTGCGCCCGCAGTTGGAACAAGTGGCTTCCCTGGCGGGGCAGTTGGAGGGGCCATGTTTGCGGCCACAAGAGGGACAAGGCTGGCCTAGAGACGGCTGTGGTGTGGAGTTTCCTTCATGGCCTGTAGTTGATGTTCTCTTGGATTTCTCCCGTTGTATCCGCTTCTTGTAGGAGGAAACCGCACACATCTGGCTAGGTGAGGTGTAAATGGCTGATGCTGTGGTCTGGGTGGCTTCGTAAGATCTGCAACAGTTGACAACATCTTGCAGGGAGGCACTGGTGTCAAGGGAAATTAACTTCCGGACAATTTCCTCATCCCGGACACCCATAAGGATAACCATCTTTAATTGGGTTTCAGCGCACGTAACAGAGTGGCCTGGACAGAGGTCAACCTCCTCAGCACAGCTCTTGAGTCTCACGTAAAATGTTCCGAAGTCTTCCCCCTCTGCTTGACGGCAGCAGAGGAATGCACGACGACGTAGTACCTCGTTGCGTTGACCTTTGAAGAAGGCTTGGAGGGCGTCGAGAACTTCGTCAGCAGAGAGAGTAGTATCCGGAGAAATTCCTAAAGTGTGTTCCAGGATCCGCTGTACCTCTAGGGATATTGACATCCGTAGCTGTATGAGTTGCTTCTCCTGTGAAAGCTTGGAGAAGTCGATCATCGTGGAGAAGTCTACCCAACGGCGTCGCCACTGCCTAAAAACCTGGTAACTGGCGTCCGCTTGGAGTGCTGGGGGGCTGTGAGCCATTGGTTTGTTTGCAGAGGGCGTGACTGTTGCCTGGGGCGGCGCCTGAGGGGTTGTAGACACCATAGACGTCGTAATCGGCGATGCAGTAGGCGTGGGAGTCGTAGAAATCTCAGTGGTGGGGGCTGTAGACATCGTAGAGGTCAAAGGTGGGACGAAAGGGTAGGCCGTAGGGTCCAGCAGGGGCGTGTAAGGAGCTTGAGCTGGATAAAGCTGGCCAGGTGCGTAAGCTGCCTGCGTGGCCTGATGAGAAGCTTGGAAAGTGTGCATCATTTGAAGAAAACGCTCCGAGTCGGCCTGTCGACGTTCCGCTTCTTCCTGTTTCCATCATCTTTCTTCCTGCCGGCGTTTGAGTTCGTCCTCCCGGCGGCTTTCTTCAAAGTAACGTAGCAGATGTAGAAAGTCAGGACTCGGGGCTGTGCTGGTCGAGTAGTTGGGCGTGAGTTGCGGCATCCGTGGAGGCCACTGGCCTGCTGTGTGGGGGCTAGCAGGGTTAATCCCACCCGTGGGGTTGTGAAAGGGGTTGAAGTGTTCTGATTCGTGAAAGGGGTTGAAGTGTTCTGAGTCGTGAAAGGGGTTGAAGTG
>JAGKTI010029895.1:0-11462 GCA_018397915.1 Birgus latro
ACACACACACACACACACACACACACACACATTAACCTCTCTGCTTTGCTTTACTTATCCCCCCCCCTCTTCCTTCCGTTCTCACTTCCTCTTCCCCCTTCCTGTTCTGCATGTGCTATACCCACACAGAATTACTTCTCCATTACTTACTTTCACTCTTCCCTTCTCCTTCCAAGCCCATTCTTTTATTGGTTTCTTCTCTTTGCCCAGCTTTCTCAGGCTTACCTTGGCAGCAGTGTACAGTTTTTGCCCTTTTTCTTATGTAATATTTTTGGACGCGTCTATGTACCCGTCTTTATGCCTGTCTTCTTGGCTGTGTCCGTCTGTCTGCTCGTGCTCGTGCATTGAAAACTTTGATCTAGAAACTTCGTTGTTTGCTGGATGAAAGTTAGAAATAATATCTAGGTGAAGAGCGAATACGAAGGCCAAGGGACAGAAGTTAGTAGAGTGAAAAGAGATATTCCCTAAGTGGACGGTCTGTGCCACGTCTCAAAAATTCATTAAAGATTCTTGTGTTTTCTCTTCCTCTCGCCTTATCTTCTTCTCCTCTCTGTGTTCCTTTTTGATGAGTGTTATAGTTTATCAGAACTCGATTATCTCACACAGTCTTTCCCTTTTCCTGTGTTCTTCCCTCATGTCATTCTGTAACCCTTCTAACTTTGCCTTCATCGTACTTTTCGCCAAGTTCACTAAAGGTTACCACATTCTCAAACGATTTTTAAATTATCTCTTTCGTTATTTCTTTCTTCTCATGGTCGCACACACACACTTTTTCTTCTCTCTGTCTGTTCTGTGCATTGCGCTTTGAGTATTGGCTTTCCATCGTGTCAATTCTCCTTTATTAATTCTTTTCTCCTTTGGTTTTCATCTGCACTATCCTGTTCTTCTCTCTGTTCTGTGAGCTACAGTTTCAAGTGACTTTTCTTTCTCTCCTTATGCTTTTCTAATATTTCCCTTTCACATCTGTCCATTTCTTTCACCCTCTCCTCCTCTCCTTTTTGTTTTTCTTCCTGTTCTGTTCCATAGTTTATTCAAGACAAGCTCTCCCCCTCCTGTATCATGCTTTTTTGTTTGGCTATCTCCCCCTCCCCCTTCTCCTCTCTCTCTCTCTCTCTCTCTCTCTCTCTCTCTCTCCCCCTCTTTTTCTTGTTTTTTTTCTGTCATACCCTTTTCGTTTTTCACATTTTCTTTCATCATTCCTCCATTTTTTTAAATTATTTCTTTCCTTCCCAACTACCAATTCCTTCCCATAGTCTGTCAGTTTGGTTTTTCTTTCATTCTTGCATTTTTCATCTCTTTCCCTCCTCTTTCCCCAGTTCCAATGCCACTTGCGATTTTTTTTTCTCTGCCAGAATGTGTCGGGATGAAGCTGACCTTCATATAATCTCTTCTATTATTCTTATATATCTTTACTTCGTAATCTCTCCCTATCTTCCATTTCCCTTTTTTTACTCATATACAGTTTAATTATACCTATCTCGCTTGATCCTGAATTTGACAATTTTTCTTGGAGGAAATAATCTTACAAGCTTCTAGTTTTTAAATCCTTCTTACTTGCATGAAAAAAAAAAACTTACGTTTCCATTGTTTATTTTTTTTATTTCCCTTCGTCTCTCCCTCTTCCTATTTTACGTCACATCCCTGTTGATTACCTCGTTCCAGTTTTTTTTCCTTTTTTCTGTCCCTCTCTCATTTTGGAAATTCCTCTTTTATTCTCTCTCTTCTCTCTCTCTCTCTCTCTCTCTCTCTCTCTCTCTCTCTCTCTCTCTCTCGTTCAAGTTCTGCATTATCTTCATCACTTCCTCTTGTTTCTTGTCCTCTGTCTCATTTCACATCCTCTCACTCTTTCTCTCTCTCCTTCCTCTCAACCCCTCCTCTAATCTCTCCTTCAGATTTTGTGCGACATTCTGCTAGGATTACCTCACTCTATTCTCTTTCACACTTTCTTTTTTCTCTCACTCACTTTCTCTTGTTAATTTCTCTTCTCCTTTTTGCCCTCCATATGTTTTCCTCCTTCCAACCATTCTTCTCTCTCTCTCTCTCACACACACATTACATAATCCCCCACTCTGTTTTTTTATCTCTAACCTTTCTTTTAATCATCTTTTTCCTTCCTCCAACCCTTCCTGTTTTATGCACATTCTGATAGGATAATCTGTCTAATTTTTGTTCCTCTTCCACGCTTCCTCTTGTTTTGTCTCTCTCTCTCTCTCTCTCTCTCTCTTATTTTACTTATTTTACTTTCATTCGTTCTCTTTTACTCTCCGTCCCTCTTATCTTTTCGTTCTTTCTCCCTTCTATGCTAATCTGCGTTTTCTTTCAAGAATATCTACTTTTAATATTTTTTTCTCCCATGTTCATATCCCTCTTTCCTCTTCCCTGCTCTAACTCGCTTTCCTTCTCTTCCTCTTTCTTTTTTTCCCTCCACTTTAGTTTGTGCCTCACTCTGATCCTCTTTCCTTCCCTTCCCTTCTCCTCCCAGATTTTCAGTTTCCCTCCCTGCCTATCACTCCCTTTCTCTCCTTTCCCCATTCCTTCTCGTCCCTCCTTCTTATCTTCTCATCCAATCCCCTTTCCATCCTTTTCATTCCTCTTTCCTTCTCTTCCTCTCCTCCATTTTTCTCTTTCTTTCCTCTTTCCTTCCTTGTCCCTCGTCTTTTCTTTTTCCTTCTCTTCCGTTCCTCACCTTTTCTCTTCCTCTGCTTCCTCTTGTGCCCGCCCTCTCCCTGTAAACACTTGAGCCAGCCTCCCATCAGTATATAGATGAGACGGTCGATATGGTAGTTTCACCCCTCCATCCTCCTACCCTTCCTTCACCCTCTTCATCTTCCCCCTCCCCTATCATGTCCTTCCCCCCATCCACTCCTTCTCCCCCTACCCCTCCCTCCTACCTTCCCACTACCCTACTCCCTACCCCTCCCTCCTACGCCACCCACTTCTGTGTCCCCTTCACACCCTCCCTCTTCCTTATATCCCTGTCCCCCTACCTCTCCCTGCTCACTATACTCTCCAAACTCTTCTCCGTCCTCTCCTTTCCTCCACCCCTTCCTCATTAACAATAAAGCAGGTGTACACTATAACAAAGCCGTTCAACCCGGCATGTGAAAATGACCTGACATATTGTGCCTTGATTCAGAACGCTTTGATTATTCAGAGGGACGAGTTGTATCAAGATATGTAGGTTGCTGATGCTGTTCTTCTTGCCCCATAGGTATCTGGACGTCAACCTAGTGGACTGCAGGCTGAAGCTACCCATCTGCAACTCATCATCTTCTTTTGGGGGGATAGGGAGTTAGCTGAGAGACATTCGTAAACAGTGAAGCAGGGAAAAGGTGGGGTGTGTGGGAGGACATGAAAGCCATAACCAAAGCTAAAGTGATCGAAGTGGACATAGCTAATTAACAGGCTAGTTTAATTAATGTCTTCGTCATCTAGGAATGAAAAAAACTAACGACAGGCAACAGACACTGCGAATTTCAGCGTACGATATAGGTAGCAATGTTTCTCAATTTTTCCCATCACTCAGTTTACACGGTTGTCTTTCTTTATCCACACATCTGGTGACATGTCCGCTACGTATATTTATTTTGTTAAGGCTAAAATGTTGAAGTTACAGTGGTATTACATAAAACTTTTTCCTCCTTTCCTTCATATTCTGCGGCCTGCCTCTCTCTCTCTCTCTCTCTCTCTCTCTCTCTCTCTCTCTCTCTCTCTCTCTCTCTCTTTCTCGTCACTAAGGCAGGCCCACTTCGCCACTTAAGTAAGAGTACATCACCCGGCTCGTTGGCAAGTGGTAAGTGGATTCTAAGTACAGACTGTAGTGACATGCACCAATACCCTTGAAAGTACTGACGGTAGTGTCATAAATACCAATATCCTTGTAGTTATGGACTCTCGTGGCTTAAATATACCAATATCCTTTTAAGTACTGATTGTAGTGACTCTGAGCACTACTACCTTTCTAAGTACGGACTGTAGTGACTTTTTTGTACTAATATCCTTCCAAATGAGGACTGTATTTACTTACATGCATCAATGTCTCAAAGTGCTGACTGCAGTGACTTCTATGTACAACACCTTTCTAAGTAAGGACTGTAGTGACTTTACATGCACAACACCCTTCTAAATACGACTGTAGTGGCTTATATGCATGAATACCCTTTTAAGGGTTGACTGTGCTGACTTATAATCACCTAAGTGCATTCTGTAGCGAATCAAAGGCACCCATATCCTCTAAGTGTGGCTGAAGTGACTTAAAATGCACACGGACTCTAGTGGCAAACAAACATTCATCCGTACGCTTCTAAGTAGGACTGTGTGGTGACTTTCTGTATACACCCTTCTACTAACTCGTTCAGTACGGTGACAGGTTATTTCGTTCTTGCTACAATCAAGCCAATCAAGCACTTTCATTCGGCTATTGAGCGATTTTGTAGATTTGTCCTTCTGGTAGCCTCCTCAGTGCAATCGCCTTTTTCTTTCTTTTTTCGTTTTTCTTTTTTTCATTCCTGCCACGGCCAAACAATTTTATTCAGATTCGGAGAGACTTTATGCGTCATTTTCTGAGCTGAGTGCAACCGGTTCGAAAAATTCTCTCTCTTACTCTCTGGTTCCATTTTCCTCCCTCCCTCCCTCGTCCACCACCTTCGCTCACTCTCTCAGTCACTTCCGCTCCTGCCTCATTTCCTTTTCCCTCCACTCCTTTTCCTCCTCGTCCTCTTCCTCCTCTCTTTCTTTAGCTGTCAGACTCATTCAATCTCGTTTTCTATATTTACCTCTGTCTGTCTGCCTCCCCCCCCCTCTCTCAATTTCTCTTCAACTCCCGTCCTCCAGCTCATCGCTTCCCTCCCCATATCGCACAACTTCCCCTACTTCTCCCTATCCCTTACCCTTCCTTCTTTCTCAGACTCGAATCTCTTTCACTTCTTACCCTTAACAGGCCTCCTTTTCTCTCCTTTTTTTTTTTGTCCTTCCTCTCCTCCTTGCTTCCCTTATAACCTTCTTTCCCTCTATCGACATTTCTCTCTGCAACATTGAATCTCTTCTTTCACATAGCCTTCCTTCCCTCCTTTTCTTTCATTTTTTCTAGTTTCCCTTTCTTTCATTCTTCCTTTCTTCCCATTCTTTCTCGTTACATACTTCCATCCTTCCTCCACTCCTTCCCCAGTCGCACCATTTCCTTCCATACCACTCGCATCTCTCCTTCACTCCATTCCCCCATCTCACTACTTCCCATTCCTCCCATCACATATCTCCTCTCGTCTTTTCTCTCCACATCTTTCCTGTTCCGTCGATCCCCAGCGCATTCCTCTCTTCCACATTACATTTCTCTCGCCCCTCTCACTTCTCCCTCTTCACCTCCTTCTCGTATATCGTCTGCTCTTCATTTCTGTTTTAGTTTAAATATCCTCCACCCCCTCACCTTCTCTCCCGTACCGTTAATTCATTTCTTCTCCCCTCCATCTCTCCTTACCTCTACCTTTCCTTCCTTCCATCTTCCTCCATCTATCCTTCCGTACACCTCACCTTCCCTCTATCATCCATCCATTTCTCCCTTTCTCCACCTCCCATTCCCTTCACCTCTACTTTACACCACCTTCCTTCCACCGTTCCCTTCCATCTCTCTTTCCCTCCATCTCTCTTTCCTCCTACGTTCCCCCTCATCTCTCCTTCCCTTCCCACCATCCCCCTTAGCCTGGGTCTCCTGCGTGATTATAGTACTAATCTGATAATCCTAATATAGCAGCCCCGAATCCTATTACATGAAGGGTAGATATTATTGGAATTTGGTACGTGTTGTTATTAGTCCCAGTAGTCTTTCATAAGCACTACAGATTACCCTTGCTCTTGCCATTACCCTGCACTGCGATATTCTATTGGCGGATTTATGTGTGGGGAGGGGGGGAATCTTCGTAATCTCCAGTCTTTCTTTTTTCAACTGAATCATGTTTTTCCCAGACCCCCCCTCTACCCATGCCCTCCAAAAAAAGGCCCCTCGTTATGGTCTTTTCGCTTAACTCGGCTTAGATTTTTGTCCTGTTGTAATTCACTTCACGAGGCGCAGTGGCAGAATAAGACAGTTCTATGGTTCTTCATCCTCTCCATAGCAATTCTGCATGTGTTAATCTATGGTTGCATCTCAGCATTTAAAACAGTGAGGTGTCAGTTTTAGACAGATTTTAAGTAAAACAGTATAGTACAGACAGACAAAATACAAACCACAGTAAGTTAGCACAACTGTTGAAAGAAATGAGCAAAGCTTTTTTTTCGATATCCTTTTGGGTGAATTTCAACTTACTGATAAATCTTAGTTTTCAGGGGTTCAGGAAGTAGCCTACTGAAGCCCCCTATTACTACATGACTGATTCGTTACTGTGTTCTCCATTCTCCAAAAGTGCTGTGATTAACCAACTGAAACCAGTGACGTTACTAGTTTATTCTTCTACCAAACAATTATATTCAAGATAGGAAAGGCTTCTCGTGCTGAAGTAGTTTATTGATGCTATGGCTAACCCCGTGCAGTTCGAAATATTTATCGTAAGCTGAAAACAGTGTCAAAAAGGCAAGAATAAAATAAAAAGGACGTACCCGGGCTCAATGGTTCAGCAATATCCATGTAGGATCTATAATCAACACTAAAGAACTTCAACTGTTGGTACGTAAGGTGAACAGAGGCTTACTGAACTTATACCACACGGTTTCAGAGCACCATTGTCTGAAGTGAAGAGAGAAGAGAGAATAAAAGAAATATATATTCCTTTTCATATTGTACTCCCATCTTTCATCTACTACATACCTCCTCGCATCATTTCCTGTCTCCTCTTCTTTTAGCATCTCTCTTTCCATCCTCCTTCTGGTGTCTCCCCATCCCTCCTCTCCATTAAGCATCCTTTCTCTTCCTTCCCCATCGTACACCTCTTTCCCTCCCTTCACTCGCGTCGCTTGTTTTCTCCACTCACTTCCTCTGTACCCTTCCATTCTTCTCCCCTTCCCTCTCCTCACTCCGGCAACTTTCCCCACTAATCTCCTCTTCCTCCACGCATCTAAGCATTTTTTCTCTTCCACCTCTTCTTCTCGTCGGTCATCACGGCCCCGTTCAGTTTCCTGCTTCTTTCTCTCTCTCTCTCTCTCTCTCCGTTTTTCACGTTCGCATATCTCCTTCCCTCTTCTTTACTGCTGCCACTTCCATCTCTCCTCCACACTTCTTCCTCACTCGTATAAGCATTTCTTCATCCTCCCTCCCAACACATCTTGAAGCTTACATTTTTTCTTCCCTTTCCTTCATATTTCTACTTTATTCAGACCCTCATTTTCTTCCCCCCCCATCTCTTTCTTCTACTTCCCTTAACATTACTTTAGTCATCCTTAATCTCGCTTTCCTCTCCTTTATTATATGTAACCTTTCTTTCCTCCACATCATGTCTCTTCCTTCCATCTTCCCTCCACTCCCCTCACCTCCTCTCCCTATATCCTCCTCTCCCTCCACCTCTTTTGTCCTCCACTTTCCACTTTCTCTCTCTCTCAACCCCCATTCACCCTCCAACAAACATACACGCTCCACACACGCACTCTCATCCTCCTCTTCACCCCTCGCCCAGATCTCGCATTTCATTAACTTATTTTCCCCGGGGCCGCTGTAACTCGCATTAATACGGCCCGACCAAAAAATAAAACCCACATTAAAAGAGATTAATTACCGCCTTCCTTCCGAGAGGCGCCTGGTGAAAAATCCTTGTGCCTGGAGCGCTTGATATAAACGTGGCGGGTCGGGCGTAAATGTGTTGGGGAGGGTTAGGTGCTGCTTGCATCCGTGTTCCTTGGGTATTTTTTGCGTTTCGGCCTTCTCGTTCTCTTGATTTCTGTCTCTGTGTTACTCCCTCTTGATTTCTGTCTGTCTGTCGCTCTGTCTGTCACACACACACACACACACACACACACACACACACACACACACACACACACACACACACACTTTTCACCACTTCTTTCGGTCTGACTCTGCTCTCTCCCAAACATACTGTCTTAACACTGCCTTCATTCTAATTCTATTTCCTTCACCTTACCTTGGCCGACGCTTTTGTCTTTTTACAGTATTTCTCCAGGTGAGTGGGAGAGAACGGCCGAAACTAAGGGTCTACGTTCTCTTCGGTAACTCTTCTTCGTGACTAGTTTCATATTCCAGGGGTGATTTATTGTTGCAGTTAAGAATTTAAGTTGGAGAGATGGCAATTTTGGGCCAGATTAAAACTAAAGAATATGGTAAAGATGAGAGTTCTATTGGAGCTGGCCGATACAGGGGGAGTCATGGCAGTAGTGGCAGAGGTAATATCGGTGCCTGTGGTTGTAACTAATCACGATCTTATAGTATTTCAAGTTTTAGCCACAGATGCTTTTGAAATCGTTCACTGGTAGCCAGGACATAGTGTATAACATATGTCCGTCATCTTCCTGAAAGGGGTAAAGAAGACAGTTGCCAAGAAATATTTTAGCAATATTATAAACCACATAAAATGAGTAAATTTAACTTCCTAAGAATATATAACATGAAAAAAATATCATACATAACCAACATGTAGATAAAGTATGGCAAATACATTATCAGCATACACAAAACATGATGGTAGATGATCAACAGGGAAAAAGCATTCTGATAACGAAAACTAAAGGAAATAACAAATTATAAGTAAAGGATACCATGTAAAATTATGTAAAATGTTGGTTTACATCACAGTCACGCAGAAGATTTTCTGAGTCAAGGAGAACAAGATTGATTTATTGTAACTGAATTACTATGCCGGATGTATGTGTTATGCCCAGGAAATATCAAGGAAAAATATAGAAATATTCTTTCTTAACACCAGAAGGCACTTGGTTACTATGACCGTTATTCTGTGTGTCTAATTATGATTCAACACTCACAATCATTTTCGCAAGGGTGGCGGTGGTATAAGAGAAAACATACTGGGCCCTCAAACTAGAGGTCCCAGGCTTGATTCCAAAGCTGACCACTATTCCCAGCCTAACTGCACTTACTGTAAAACTGAAAATAAGGTCCTGGCTTTGTAAATCAACGGTTGCGTGTTGTAGCCTGGGAAACCGTTTCGTTGGATTATTTCTTTTCAGTCAGGTGCTGGAGAGGGACGCCTTTACGTGGTACCACCAGGCGGTGGAGCTGTCCGGTTTTACAACCTTCCATCAGTCCTCTCCTTGTCCTCCGAGAGGAGAATGGTGGAATCCGTATGAAGGGCAGTTTTGGTCTGCAGTCTATCGGAGTCATGTTCAGATAATCGTAGGGTAGCAACTGTTACCACTACATGGTAGTCAATCAGTCAGTCATCTTTGCTGACGGCGAAAAAAAAAAAAATAGCGAAGTCATTCATGTATCATGAAATCAATGTTATTATTATTATTATTATTATTTTCCCTACGGAGTCTTGGGATGATGTTCAGACCACACTCTATGGCAAAACTCATGGCATCGTTAAACAGGTATGTAAGGAAAAACTTTGCCGACGCTTTTAGAATAGTACATAATGAACCCATTCACAGGAAGTGACCAAGAGAGCAAAGAAAGTAAGAAAAAAAAAAATCCTCTTTATACATTCAGAGGTAAGCTCACTCGAGAAAACACACATTCTGCTTTAACTGAACATTCTCTACAGGGGATTGCACACATAATGAGCATATTTGCCTGGCTAATTGCACACACGAGGCCACACCGTAATTATCCGCACGCCACCTGTATTCAGAATGGATCTTAGCCATTTTCTATTATGAACGTCTCCATAGCAGTAAAATAATATCAGAAATAATTTAGTTTTGCAATTTTTCCTGTTATTATTCGCTCTAGTTTGTATAATGTTTGGCAGTTCTATGAATGAAGAGAAAATTATAAATACCTTAATCATAACAGATCTTAACAATTTCTTCCATCAACAAATTTCTGTAGCAGTGAAATATTTTCAGGAATCATTCTTTCTGGTCGTCCTTTTCTTGATACTAATTCCAGTTTGGCTGTGAAGTCATTTCGTAGATGTAAAAGTTAAAGAAAAAAAAACATAATCAAACGTGGGAAGGAAATTGGGAAAAATCAAGGATGAAGAGATAAAGTTACTCCCAACTAGTTTCCCCTGTCGTTGCTCCCATCTCCTGCCCACATCTATCAAAACGTCTCCACATAAACATACGCACTTTCGTCTCAGAGAAGATTAAGAACACGCCAGCCTGAACAGCCAGCGCACTCGTCTGGGGAAAAATAACACTTCAGCACCTATAATATTCCCAAGCGTAACCTTTTCCGGCCCATGCATGCTGTCTTTCTTTTATGACGGTGCAGGTAATGCAATTCACACCACCTATCTGCTCCCTAGTAGTTACATTCTTGGACCTCGATAGGACAATTAGTTTTTTTTTTTTATGTTTGTTTTCCTTTGTCCTCCTCTGTGCTTAGTACTCTCATCCTTCTTGCCACTTCCTCACCATCGTATCATTACCATCATCATTACCATCATCATCACCCTTGCCCTTGACTCTCTCTTCTCTCTCGTTCTCCCCCCCTCACTCCAATCATGAATTCCTCTCGTCCACCTTACCTCTGTCTCCCTTTCCTTCTGCTTCGTCTTTACCTTTTTCTTTTCCTATTTTTCTCCTACCCCTCCTCCTCCTCCTCCTCCTTCTTTTCCTCTTCCTCCTCCTAGTTCCTCTTCCTCTTCCACCTCCTCCTCCTCCTCTTCCATCCTTACCTTCTCCCTCTTCCCTCTCCATATGCCAGGTGAGCGACAGTAATTGGAGGTAAGGTATACCTGTGGAGACTCCCCTATTCACCTGGATTCACCTGGACGCTCTTAGGCTTGAGAGGCTTGGGTGGGGGAGTCTATGGGAGGCAGAGAGGAAGGAGGGAGGAGGGAGGGGTGCAAGGGAAGTAAAGAATGGCGTAGGGAAGAGGAGGATATGGGAGGAGGAACAAGGAAGAAGAGCGATACTGGACCAAACAGGAGGGAGACGAGAATCGAAAGGAGAGCAAAATTTGAGAGGAAGGGAAGGATGGAAGCAGGTTAATAGGAGGAGGGGATTAGGAGAAGGCGATGTCTGAGGGGAGAAGAGAGAGAATGAAGGAGAAGGGAGGATGGTGGGGGTCGAATTGGAGAGGAGGGGAAGATGGGAGGTGGTATGTTATGAAAGGGAGGAGCAGAAGGAAAGAAGGGTAGGGGGAGTAGAAAGAGGAGAGGAAAAATTAAAGCCGAAGGAGAAGGAAGAGGAGGGAAATTGATGAATAATCAACAGAAGAGGGGCTAGAAAAAATGAAAAGGAAGTTGGAAGGTGGAAGTGAGTGAAAGTATACAAGAACTAGAAATAAAACAAAAGGCTACGAAGGAAGTAGGTACGGCATATAGTAAAAAAAAAAAACATGAGAGAGAGAGAGAGAGAGAGAGAGAGAGAGAGAGAGAGAGAGAGAGAGAGAG
>JAGKTI010029896.1:0-12540 GCA_018397915.1 Birgus latro
CACACACACGAAATCAGCATCATCACATAGTCTGCCTCTGATAACACCACATCTCTTACACACCCACTTACCACAAACACTGCACAAGATGGAATTACTTCCCATGCCCTTGTGGTAATCCACACATGGCCACTTTCCCTCTTATTTGACAGTATCACCACCAACCCTAGATATCATCAGCTTTTTTTTTTTTTCATTTATTCTCATGCCCTTGTGCCCCATACCATCTTTCCACCTTCTAAGTCATTCCTTCGCCTCCCATTCATTCTCATCAATCAACACCAAATCATTGGCATATAACATCTCCCACGGGAGTCCAGCCTGAAGTCACCTGAGAGGCCTTCAAGCACCATGATAAACAAGGGGCTCAAGACTGACCCCTGATGCACACCAACATTCATGGAAAGCCCATCACTCAAGTTTCTGTTCACTGTCACCTGGGTGCGAGCACCCACATACTGTTGTAGCCACAGCCGAGGCGGTTATAGGTCTATACTTTGTTGTGGAGAAGAATATGTCGTAAAGAAAGCCTCAGTTCCCTTGTAGTCAACGATGGGAGCATTTAAAAATGAGTTGAGGTTGATTGCAGTTTAATTTTATTTTTATTTTTTTTGAGTTGAGGTTGATTGCAGTTTATTTGTCTTCAAAGGGGAGCTCAAGATTAACTCAGAGTAGATATCACAAGAACGTATTAATGTGAGAGCGGTTTTATGCTAGCTAACTCTCGCGAGTCTCTATTCCTCCTCCTCTGTCTCTTTTTCCTACCCCTCTGCCCTCTCTCGTCAATCTGAATCTCGCCCCTTCCACTCTGATGTAAGGAAAGCCTTGTCACATGTACTGTGCATGCTATGGAACATTCTAGAACACTGTATATGTGTGTGTGTGTATGTATGTATGTGTCAGCTTCCCACGGTACAAAAAGTGTAAAGTCTGTTACTTCCTGAGCTGGTCAGGTAAAACCTTGCAATCTCTCCACTTCCTTGTCTCTCACTCTCTCTCTCTCTCTATCTCCCTATGATACATATGCTATTTATGTATTGTATTATAATAATGTAGGAGCCATGACATCTGTTCAATGTCACCTGGGTGCGAGCACCCACATACATGGCCATAACCACCCTATCCAGCCACTCCTCAATCCCAAGCTTTCTTATTACAACTCACCACCTCCCTTGGGACTCTGTCAAAGGCCTTTCCAAATCACCCAAAACAAAGTACCTGTAGATGAACTGGAGGGCTACTGATCCCTTCAAACACTGTGTCGTGGAGAATGAAAAACCAACTTGCTTTAGTACACTTATATTGTCTCCACTCAATTCACGAGGTTTCTGTACACGTCTGAGTGGCGTGAGGGCTGGAGGCGAACTACCTTCCTGTCTTGCCGGCCATCCCTCTGTCGGTCTTCCCACGCCCCCAACCACTGAGGCCACAAATGCCTAAACTAGTTCATTACGCACTTACAGATACACCATCGTTACATACGCACACATCGACCCACACACGCAGCTGACAATGGCAAGTACATCCGAGTGACACTACAATGGCAATAACAAGTACATTACAATGACGTTACATTACACCCCACTCTGACCTGCAAGATCACAAGAGAATCGATGCGGTGGGCGCCGTACACGTGTGCTTCATCGACATACCACCTCTGGCACTGTCATCGGTGAGCTGGGCCCAACTGACACTGCCTGCTGAAGCAACTTTGTTTGTTGAGCTTGTACGTCGACGTACAGTGTGGTATCATCACCAGCCTTGTGTATGTCTAGTTGGCTGGCCTGATCCAGTAAGGTGCTGCTGCGGTGCCTCAGATCCCTCACGTGCCGCGGGGTGCCATCACCCTCTACTACCTGCGGAGAGTTTACCCTAATGATGACACCAGGTTGCGACACTGAGGTGCAGCGATCACCACGCTTGCTTTTTTTTTTTTTTTTTTATATATATAAAGTATATATATATGCAAGGAAGTAGGAACCAAAGGCTGTGGGTCCGCAAACTGTTCCTTCCAAAAATAAACAAAAACAATACAAAAGAGGGCCAAATTCAAGATCCGTTCATTTTGAGATTCCTGGACACACTGCATTTGAAGGACTTGAGATCATAGGAAGTAGGAAATACAGACAGAAGAAGACAGTTCCAGAGTTGACCATTTGCATAAATGAAGGACTGGGAATAATGGTTAACTCTTGCATTAGACAGGTGGACAGAAAATGGATGAGAGGTTGTTGCTAGACGGGTGCTACGTGCCCACTGTAGAGGAGGAGGGAGGCAAGCAGACAGTTCAGAGGAACAGTAGCCATTGAAGTAATGATAGAAAAGAGATAAAGATGCAACAGTGTGGCGAAGAGACAGAGGTTGAAGGGAGCGAGTGAGAGGAGGAAAGTTAATGAGACGAAAAGACTTTGAGTCCACCCTACTGAGAAGGGCTGTATGTGGGGAGCCTCCCCACACATGAGAGTTGTAGTCTAAACAGGGGCAAATAAAACCCGTGTACAAAGTCAACAACTGTGCAGGGGTAACGAAGGTTCGGAGTCGGCTTAGCACACCTAATGTCTTGGAAGCAGATTTCACATGAGGTGTAATATGTTCTTTCCAAGATAAATCTCGAGTGAATGAAACCCCAAGCATATTTAAGGATGATGCAGGAACGAGCTAGGCATGATTAAACATCAGTGGGTACTCCTGTGGAAGATTTTGTTGGGTTGATAGGTGTAAGAACTGAGTCTTTGATGCATTAAAAACAACAAGATTATTTTTACCCCAGTCAGAGAAATGAGCCAAGTCAGACATTAGGTGTGCCGTAGCCTCATCCTATGTTTGTTGAAGTAACTGCTGAGATGGACGTTGTGGGAACCGAATGGAAAGGTGAAGGGTGGAATCATCAGCATACGAGTGGATAGGGTTAGAGGTACAGCTTAGAAGGTCATTGATGAATAAAAGGAAGAGTTGGTGATAGGACAGAACCCTGAGGAACACCACTGTTGATAGATCTAGGAGAAGAGTGATGGCCATCTACAGCAGCAGCTATAGAATGACCAGAAAGGAAGCTAGAGATGAAGGCACAGATAGAAGGATAGAAACCATAAGAGGGCAGTTTAGAAATTAAAGATTTATGCCAGACTCGATCGAAAGCCTTTGAGATGTCAAATGCAATGGCAAAGCTTTCCCTAAAGTCTCGAAAGGAGGATGACCCAAACAGCATCGTCAGTCAAAAACTGCTCGCCTTCGTCACCACCAGGCATTGTGTCCACGAGGCACTCTCCCATGGTAGGTCGTACACAGTCTCGCACCTCGTAGCGGTACATGCCACACACAAGGGCCTCAGTCACTGATGTTCCATTTCGGGGCGTAATGTTGTACAGGTGGACTACTTCGACAATAGAGCATTGTTTCCTGGTGGCGATCACCTTCACTGTACAGTGATTTCGCTTAACGATTCCATTGCCACTCAGTGCATGTGCCACCCTGAAGCGTAGTGACATGCCCCAGCATGTGACAAAAGCTATAAATCGCTTCCCACGGAAAATAGTGTCATCATTGCAGAGCAGTTCCACAGGTGCTTCTCGCTCATAGAACACCTGCTGTAGCTGGTCAATGACTGCGCCTACACCTGGGTGGCGCAACTTCCGCCACACGCAAAATTGGGATGGCTCACAGTCAACGATTGTCAGATAGGCGTGACCACGGTGGTGGGTGATGTCTATAACCAAATGCCACCACGTTTCTGTTACACCCAATGACCCGAGCTGCCACTTCACTGGAGCCGGGTCAATAGATTGGCACACATCGCACTGTTTCACAACCTTGCGCACCTCGGCCTGTGTCACCAATCAAGAGATCTACCGCTGTGCAAAAAACAGTGTGTGCCAGATGCCGGGATGACCAGCACGTACGTGGACGTCAGCAGTACTGAGCACGGCTGTGTCTTGTTCATCCACCGCTGCTGCATCAACTACCAGTCTGTCGCTCCGCACCCACTCCTCTGGGATACGTGTAAGGGAGTCAGCACGATTTTCTCTGGACTTGACAAGCATCACAGACAAAACCAGACCCAACTCGCTCACTAGTTGGTGGATGACGTCAACTCGGTGGTGGATCAACATCTCTCTGTGAGCCTTGGTTTGAAGGCATGCAAGGCCACTCAGTGCGTCATTAATCCAGCAATGACTGTTGTAGAGTCCATTTGTAACTTGATGTTCTTCATGCCCCAATCAATGGCCAGGTTGACTCCATGGACCGCCGCATCCAGCTCCTCCATATTGATGTGTGAGCTGTCATCTCGCCACAGCCAGCAGGCTTCCTCAATGGCATCGCCTTGCAGTGTCTCAACAATAACCCCAGCAGCTACAGCGCTGGCGTCTGTCCACACAACTGCCCAGTCACCATGCACACACCAGAGGCCACGACATGGATCTTCCCTGACCAGCCGCGTCACCACATAGTCCATTTGCCTGGACAGCGAATTGTCGTCCATGACGTTGTCCCAGCCCTGTGTCATTGCATTCGCTCAGAGTTTCAGCCAAGCAGCCGCTGGCTGGAGCCACCCACCCACTGGCAAGTGCACAACCAACCATTTGCACCCCGCAAACACAGCACAACATGTCACTCGTGTCACCGGTGGGTTGACTGGGTTGTCATGTGTCCACTGTACCTGGCTGATGACTGCACGTGCAGCCCCAGTAGTCGCTCCCCATCGGCTGTATGGTTTGGTTGCTTGCACTCCTGGCCGAATGCAGAGAAATGTACAGCGACCTGCTTCGCACTGACTAGGTCCTCGTTCACCAACAGATCATCGACGTAGGGCAGCTCTGCACGCTCGATGTCCAGGACCTGAGCCAAGATGGTCTCGGCAACATCTTTCATGACCGACGGAGCTATGTTGAGGCCAAATCCAAGGCGCGTCAGACACTACTGCCTGCCTTTTACCAATACTGTCTGAAATGGCAACAGCTGCTGATCAACATGCACCTGCAGGTAAGCCTTGCGGAGGTCCAGGACAGCCACATTCTCTCCGTGACAACGCCACTTGCGCAGCTGATCAGCATATACTTTGCTATCAGCAGTGAAGGCAGTTACATAGTCATTGAGCTTATGGTAGTCTAGCCCTGGCTGTACTTAACTTCCAATATTCTGTTAAACAGCCATGAGAAGCATGAGCCCTTGTGGCGTCCCATGCTGCTGTTCATTGTGTGGCACCAACCAGCTGTTGACGATCCACAACTCCAGTTCCTTGTCAAACTCCCGGTGCATGGACGGGGACATGTTGTACTGTGCCACAGTATTGTGCAAACAATCAGGTGCTGCTCCGTTCGCCCATTTCCATGACACCGTCCATGTTCAGTGCCTCGCATCAAACCACACACTGAAATCAGGTGCATCCATTACCAGCAGTGTTGATGATGCAGCTGTACACTGGTTCCTAGTGCTACAGAATTGGTCTTCTGTTGGAGACTTAACTATGATGCCACCAAATGCTGAGATGCCAGTGATGCCAAGCACAGTGTCCACACCCAAAGGCTGCTTGTGCACCACCAGCATGTTCATCTGGGCACACCGGCCAGTAGAAGTCTCCACCGTCACGCTGCCGACCCTGGTACACTGGAAAAAGTCTCCACTAATCGTTGCGATGTTGGTCGTCTGTGGTTGGCACTGCATGCAGCACGGGGCATACACAATTGTATCTGTGCAACCAGTGTTGACCAGAACTTGGTACTGCCAACCATCAATGAGCAGCTGCACCAAAGGAAGAGTACCACCTGCTGGTTTCCGGGAGAGGACGCAGCACTGACACGACCCCTCCGATGTCGTTTTCCGTCTGTGGGCATGTCGTTGCAAAATGTCCTGGCTGGCCGCAGGTCCAGCAACAATGGAGACGACACGCTCCCTGTGGCTGTCGTGTTCGTGGCTGGTCTCTGACTGGCACCGATGACTGGTCCCTCAGTTTTGAAACTCTAGCAGCAGCCACACGCTCATCACTAAGCACAGCCCGAGCTAATGCTAACACACTGGCTAGGTCAAGTCCCTCAGCTCTAGACCCAGCGCGAATAGTGCGGCGAACGTCGTCTGGCAGCCCAGCCACAAACTGGCGTGTCAGGGCACACTTAAATATGCCTCCAAACAAAGCCGACAGCCGCCGGAGGTCAGCTAGAAAGACGTCAACTGACTCACCTGATTGTAGCCGATGCCCAGTGAAAGCCTCGTACACCGGATATTGATCTAGGGTGAACGCTGCATACAGTGCATCCCTCACAGCTGTCAGTGAACAGTGGCTGCCAGCTGGCAATTGTGACCAGATGGGAAATGCCCCACCTGTCAGTCGCAGCAGCAACACTGATTCAAGGGCAACTCCACGGAGCTGACACATCTCCGCCCATGTAACCCATTTCACAACGTCCATAGAGCCATCATACTCTGGGATCAAGCGGGCATCAAGTGGAATTACAGTTGTGGAGGCAGGTGACACATACAGATCTGTAGCAGTAGAAGGAGCAGTCTTTGTCTCTTCCTCCATGATGCCTAGATAGCTTGTAGTTGAATTGGAAGGCTACTGATCCCTTCAAACAATGTGTTGACAATGAAAAACCAACTTGCTTTAGTACTCTTTTATTGCCTCCACTCAGTTCACAAGGTATCTGTACACTTCTGAGTGGTATGAGGGCTGGAGGCGAACTGCCTTCTCACCTTGCCAGCTGTCCCTCTGTCGGTCTTCCCCTTCCCCCAACCACTAAGGTCACAGATGCCTAAACTAGCTCGTTATACACTTACAGATACACCCTCGTTACACATGCACACACGCACGCACACAGACACCCCCCCCCACACACGCAACCGACAATGGCAAGTACATCACAATGACATTACAATGGCAATGACAAGTACATTACAATGACATTACATTACAGTACCCCTTTCTTTTCTTTCTTATATATTTTTCTTGAAGTTGTTGAACAATGAATAAGGCATCAGTGGTCCCCTTGGTTGGCATAAACCCAAATTGCATCTCATCAGTATGCACTCCTTCTTTAATTATACCTTCTAGAACTCTCTCCATTACCTTCATCATCTGGTCTAAAAGTTTTGCCTCAATAATTTCCTCCTTCTAGGGCATCACCCTTCCCCTTGTGCATAATTACAGTCACAATCTTCAGCCAGTCATCTGGGACAACACTATCTATCTATCTAATCTGTCCACTGCCAGACACCTTAATCCCATAAGGGGTGGCCACAAGCAAACCACCTCAATGTCACCCTGTCCTTGCCAATCCACTGCCCTCCTCCCAACTCACACCCCTCTCCCTTTCATATACTTCTCCACTCCATCCCTCCATCTCATCCTCGGCCTCTTTCTCCACCTCACTGACAGACACTCTCTCCATTAGTCTCTCGCTCTCTACCCGACATGGCCAAACCACCTCAGCGTATTTCTCCTAAAACTTTCTGTCACAGTCACATCCACACCACAACACTTCTTCACCTCCTCATTAATTCTGTCAGTCTGTCTCTCCATGTAACTCTCTCAAATAACTCATTTCCACTGCACTCACCTTTGACTTGTGTCCTTCCATATGTTATAGGTGGTATCACAGTACTGTCATGCAGCGACTTTTTTACTTCCATGCTCACTTCCCTGTTGCTTATCACTGCTTTCAAAGAACCAACAACCTTTCTTCCTTGTTGTACCTTTTCAAGCACTTCACCCTCCAAANCTAACGCCCTTTTACACTGAAATCCCGCCCCCCCCCCCTTAATTCACGTAATCCGGGAGTGAACTGGCTGGTCCACTAGAATATTCCATCCTTTTGTATACTATGTTTAGCGAGAGAGGATTTTGAGTCTATGTACATTTAGCCCTAAGAGAATATTGAATTTTAATCCCCTTTGAGCACAGATCCTTTTAAATAGGTCCTTTTTGAATAGTGTGTCAATTTGTGTAGGATCTTTGAGTTAATTTGTATATTCCGACTCGAAAGAATATTCTGTGGTTGTAATATCTCAGTGCTTCGTCCCGAAGAGTCCGTCCGAGACCACAGGTTGCTGGGTTCACGCATGTTAGTAACGTTTTGAATATTGGTTTAATGTGAGAAGATTCATATTCCCGGAGGTGATAAAATCTAGAGTATCAGTGGCATTTGGAGTGATGATTCAGTTGTGTAGATTATTGTATTTGTGGGCAATAGTATCAATCTGAGTATTTATTCAATTGTAAAGGTCATTATATTAGCATGTGATAATATAATTATGAGTATTTATTCAGCTGTGAAGGTTCATACTCATGCTTATCTGTCTCTTTTGAATAGTAACTCAGTGGTGAAGATGCATACTCTTAAAATTATTAATTCCTGATTATACTTAGTCTGCCTAGTGTCATTTTCAGTTCAAAGAGTTTATTTTTTTTTCCTGTTCATTCATAGTCCGAAGAGTAATCTGTTCTTTAGTTCTTGTTATTTTATTTTTTGTGTGTGTTCTTATTATTTAGTAAATATTAGGTTAAGTCTCTTTGAGTTTGAATTGTGCCATCCTGTGAGGAGTGATTTTCGTGAGATTGAGTGGCTGCAAGGTGTGCTAATATCTTCTTACTCACGCACTCTTTAATAAGAACATGCTACCCTATTTCTCTTAATCTCAAAAACATCACAGTGGTGAAATAAATTCCCAGTATTACGCTGGGTGGTGGCAGCATACTCTCTTAGTCTCTGATCATTGCGGTGAGTAAAAATTCTGAGTTCCACGCTGGTGACAGCATTGGTAACTAATCTTTTTGATATTACACGGTGACCAAAATCTTGTTATTACAGGAGTCCTTCATCTACCCCCAGCCAGGTGGCAACACTGCCTGACCCTGTGTAACCCCCTCCCTCGGGGAGTGTGCTATTTTCTCACAACTCAACTGTTAGCAGTGACCTGGCCAGTAAAGACATGTAGCACTGTAACGCAGGAATTTTTTTATCTCTCTAAATCCTAGTGCTTTAGCCGTCAGTGTAATGTGGAAAATTTTAGAACCTTGACAATATGAATTAATTAGATTCTTACTGATTACTACCGAGGAAGAAATCCTAGAATTTTAAAGAAGGCCTCGTAAATTGATTACCACTAGGAAGAAATACCAACAGGTAGAAGTAGAAATAATTTGGTAGGCTGCCACCACCCAGCGATTGCCAGGAAAGAAGTTATTAGTCCGGTACAGTGAAAGATGGGACACTGAGGCCTAGGAACAGTAATCAGGGTAGCGTGAGAAAATATGAGTGCGTGAATTCTATAGATAGTAACATACCTTGTGGGCCACTCGATCTCACAATCAACTTCCCAGAGGAGTTTAGATCAAACACATAAGAAAATTTAATTATCTATGATTTACTAACCTTAACATACATAAAATAAAATTTACCTTCGAACAAAAAGTAACTAGTACACAGTTATACTTCAGTCTCTGATTCCTCCAGAAAAACTGGTTAAAATAATACTCTCTCCTCCACAGAGAATAAATCAAGCTGACTCACATATCACAGTACAAAACTTATTAATCGAGAGAACACCACCATTGAAGATCCTTGGGCTTTTACACTCAACAAGATGTTGATAATACTGCACACAGATGAAGTACATGCCCGATACATAAAATATATACATTAAGAATACACACAACTCGACCTCTTAACCCAACACGAGGTACACAAGTAAAGAGAAAAAGAATAGTTCAAACTCTGGCGTGACTTCCATTAACCACGGTCTCAAACGGACTCGTTGATTTTTTCCCAGGCTCGCAACTTGTCACCAAGGATTACTCTAGATTTAGTATATTCACTCCTAATTTCCATGGGTCTACACAATATAACATATCTATGTATATGATCAGTTGCACAAGTATGATTCAATATATAAAGTTCACAGCGCTTGCAATACCCTGTATGTTAGGAAATCTGACACTACAAAGCACACTCACTTTTATCTAGAATACTTCACTTTAGGAGAAAAAGCTTTTACAAGTGCACCATACGAATACCTAATCGACAACTGTGCATAAAGAAATGAACTAAGTGGAACTGTGCAAGGGCTTTGGCAATTAGCACTCCGAGGCTTTTCGTAGACGGTAACCAGACTTCTCGACGCCACACCGACAATCTGTGGATGTCGTCCTCTCTCAGTGATCTTTCAACTCGGAGTCATAAAGAAATTGGGGAATATCATCAGTCAACTTACTTTATATATATATATAAATATATAGATATATATATAGATTGAAGACTAATTATTGAGACGTAAGGGGGGGAAACAAGGAATAAACTCTAGACTGACCTGTGGATGTCATCCTCTCTCAGTGAACTTTCAACTCGGAGTGAGGGCCTGCGACAAGGACGCTCCGGCGCTTACGCTATGGTCCCAACAACGGATCTGGCTTCGACTTATTACTCTACAGTTTACTTACTATACAATCATCAAGGAACTTGCAACAAGGAATTTACTCTTTCCTCTACTTAGACAAACTGACTTATGATGCTTCAAATTTTGTGGCAGTATCATGGGTCTGACATTTTTTACCGAAGCCTAAACTCACGCGTTTACTTAATTTTATCCATGTGTCGCGTTTGTCTGGACTACGTGATCTGGCGACAGTGAAAAATAAATAAATTTCACGGCTATGAATGACTATAACCAATATCAGACTTTACCTAAGCTAATAGACATTATTATTTAGTACAACGAGATGATAATAACAAACTTAACTACATAATTCTGAATTCAAAGTGCAAATACAACTTATCACGAATTTTAACCTCGAATTAACTTTCTTTGCCTCATTATCAAAAACAGAACATGAATTTGCGCGTCCATCTCGCTCCACACGGTCTTACATGTTAATAATATTACTCTCCTGCTACACTTTAACTGAGATCAAGCCCAAAAAATGAATTTCAAGGTCCACTTCCCATACATTGCATCAGTTAAACAGGGTCCAGAACTACACTTACACTACACTTAAGCTAACTTAAATTACATTTATATTACACTTACATTATACTTATACTAACTTATATTACACTTATATTAACTTATATTATACTTATATTACACTTAAAATTACGGCACTACAGCACCACAGTCTCTCCGATGATGAAATTCAAGGTGAAAGTGATTCCCGATGTGGAGGACAATGATTACATGGCACCAGAGTTAGTAATGAACAGACGTAATGAGGATGTATCTTCGCCAAGGTAGGTGCCGTATGTAGTAGTAGTTGTTCCTTAGGCAGTCTGGCCGAACAGCCCTGAATCCCTAAGGAAGGCCACGGCCGAGACCGGGCTTTCCCACAGAGCTCTCAAGAAGTGTATGTTGTGTTGTTGCCATAGGTGATTGTGTGCAATGCAGTCTTCCATGATGCGCTTAATTGTATGGGGTGCTGTGTTACATCCTAGACAGGTGTCAGCGATGGAGTCATCCAGCCTCTTATGATAACTGGGCTGGATGATGCTTACATCTCAGCCTGGCCAGGTGGACCCTGTCGTCACGAGGGAGATAGGATTCAGAAGGATGGATATCAGGAGGCCGTGCATGCAGCTGTGTGTTGTCTCTAAGTGACTGAATGGAGCGGTGAGTGATTTGAGTATGGATATGCTTCTGGAAGCTGGTCATAGGAGGGCAGGGGGGAAGAGATGACATTATTTGTGTATGATATCGTGTGCTGGGTGTTGTTTTGATGTTCCTTGGTGTGTGTGGATGTGCTGCCATGTAGTGTAGTGGATGTCGTGGGTTTGTAGAGGCTACAGCAAGAATTTGGGTGCCTCTCATGTCTAGATGATCCTTAACTTTGAGGACTTTGGTTTCTTGGTGTAGGTGGTCTGTAGGTGTAGTAGCTGTGCAGCCTGTGATTATTTTTAGGGCCTTGTTCTGTTTGGTCTGAAGAGTGTTATAATGTGTTTTAGTGAGGTTAGGAGCCCAAGCAGGGCTTGCATAATTCATCACTGAATGTATATATTGTCTGTATACTGTGGTGGTGGTTTTTGTTGTGTCCAAATGTTGTATGGGCAAGTGACCTCAGGGCATTGAGTCTAGGTGTTAATTTATTTTTGATGTTTGTGATGTGTTGTTTAAATGAGAGTGATGTATGTTACACCAAGGATTGTGTGTGTGTGTGTGTGTGTGTGTGTGTGTGGTAGGAGAGTGTTGTTTATGGTGAGGTGTGGGATGTTATGTGTTCTGCTGTCCAGTTTGTGAGAAGGGTCACTGTAGATTTGGCTGGGGCTATTTTGAGTCTGTTTGTAATGAACCATTTGTGCAGTGTGTTGAGGTAAGGTTGGAGGATGTGTGCGGCTGTGTTTGCATTTTGGTGTTTACATGTAAGTGATATGTCATCTGTGTGTATCAGTGGTGTGTGGGGTGCGGGTATGTCGTGCATGTATAGGTTAAAGAGTGTAGGGGACAAAACAGATCCTTGGGGGACGCCATTTGTGAAGTTACTGATGTTCGATGACTGACCAGCAAAAGTTACATGTGCACATCTGCCTGCTAAGTAGTTTGCCAGCCATCTTTTTGTGTTGT
>JAGKTI010029897.1:0-12540 GCA_018397915.1 Birgus latro
TATATATATATAGGTAGATAGATGGATGGATAGATATAGATAGACAGACAGATAGATATACATACGTAAGGTGGATTGGGTTCAGGAAGGTCATAATCAATCCCTACATAACGAATCGTGTCTAATAAAATCAGTGAACTCATCTAGCTACAGCCAGATAAAAAGATATCATCGTACTGAATGGGTTTATTGAACGTATATTTGTTATCTATCATGCTATCCTTTATTACTCCATTAGTAGCTTAAGGACCCGGGAGGAGGCTCTCAGTCCTGAAACGTAAGGTGATAGCGACCTGTTGCTCGTCCCTGGGAGGTACTGTGTAACCAAGAAACCTTAACCTCTCCAAGGATGCCGGGTATATTGGTAGCGCAATACGTGCTTTCAAGGTTAGGACAGACGAACACATGAGTCAGTCGAGCAGGACAGGCCGAAGAGTAAGGTCCTCCCCTCATTCAGCAGTAAGGGATCATTGTGAATCTTGTGATATCATACTTAAAGAAGAGTATTTCACAATGTCATCTCGTACATCAAGTGGTAACTTAAAGTTGTCTGAATCACTGTATATAAAGAAACATAACCTACCTCTAAACACCACGTCTGCAGTACCTCTTTATGTTACATACCTCTGCTTTGGTTCTCCCTTCTTCAAGCGTTTTAAGCATAATTTATTGATTTACACATTTATTTTTTTTTCAATAGGTTTTAATGTTTAGTCTTATTTTTACCATATTCTTTTTTTATCACTGATGATGACATTTTAAATGGCGAAACGTCTGAAATAAAGATGCCGTTAGTTTTTACGCTCACTGTTCTCTTCCTGCTCAAGTTGAGTTTCCCTACGAACACCCCATTTCCTAATATGCAATCCTTTATGAGCCACATCAGCCTAGAACGCCTTAACCTACTAGGCCAATTGACATCCATTTCTTTAGATAGTTAACACCTAGCATAGTCAATGATTTTCTGGACGCTAAGAAATCGGTGGAAGTGATACCTGAATTAAACACCACCCCTACTGAAAATTAATTCTTTTAATTCCATTACGTCCAGTTAATCTCTTTTTCCTACCTTCTGACGATTTTGTTCGTCGTAGGAAGGAAACCCTATGTATCTACCTAATCTATATATCTGTCTGCCTAACAATAAAGCTCAACCATCTGTTTTTTTCTTACTATACACGTCCACACAATGCATGGACCCCACAAGCCATATATATTCTGAAACTATACTATCATGGCAATTTTTTTTTTTTTGTCACGACTTCGTTTGAAATTTCTTTTCTATTGTAATCCGATTTTTTCATAGTTCTTGTCGACGCATCCGTTGCTTTTCAACACAGCCTTAAAAATCAGTAGCATATATTCGCGGGTACTTTACCATGGAACATTAATAACTGGTCTTCCCTGATGGGAAAAATATAATAAGCCAAAAATAAAAATCTCCGAGGGTATTTCGTAACTATGTAACGAATAGTATAATGTTTTAACTGAATATGACAATTCATTAATTTTAATGCAATAAATCAACATCGCATTATTGTTCTTTTATACGGGGACGAGTACGTCGAGAGGATCATTTTTGTATTATACAATGCTTCGCGAAAATCATAATTCTGTTGTTAAGAGAAATGTGCTTTGAGAGCATTATTTTTCTGTTGTAAAGAGATAAGTGCCCTGAGAACATTATTTATCTGTTGTACAAGGACAAGTTCTTCGCGGACCACTCGGGCCGTTACACACTTGCTCCTGTGCAGGGCTGTTGAGCTTTGCCCTCGAATCTCAGTCGTTTGCAGCTACATGGGCTCGGTTTCAGTCATCTCGGAATTTCAGTCATCTCGCAATTTCAGTCATCTCGGAATTTCAGTCATCTCGCAATTTCAGTCATCTCGCAATTTCAGCAGAATAGCTAAATATATAAGGAATCTGTTTACACATCCAAATGAGAAATACAGCACAGGTGCCAACAGTGTCATTCTTAAATTTAAAAATCTATATATCTATTGCAAGACGCCTTAATCCCGTATGGGGTGGCCACAGACAAATCGCCTCCATGTCCCCCTGTCCCCTGCCATTTCACTGCCCTGCTCCCAGCTCACACCCCCCTCTCACATATACCTCTCCATTCCATCCCTCCATCTCATCCTTGGCCTCCCCCTCCCTCTCCCCCCGCCCCCATCTCACTCACATACTCTATACTCGTCAGTCTCTCACTCTTCATCCTCTCCACATGGCCAAACCACCTCAGTGTTTCTCCTAATGCTTCCTATCACGTCCACATCCACATCACAATCTTCCTTCACTTCCTCATTTGTCAGTCTGTCTCTCCATTTGACTCCACATACTCCTCTCAAACAATTCATTTACACAGCTCACATTCTTGAGTTCTGTCCCTCTGACAATGTCCAAGCTTCACTTCCATGCGTTAGAGTTGGTATCAAAATACTGTTATGTAGTAACTTTCTGACCTCCATGCTCACTTTCCTGTTTCTTATCACTGCTTTAAAAAAATCAAGCGTTGTAAGCGATTCATGCTTTCCCCCGGCCTGCCAAGAGTTGTTTCAGTTACACGTGACTGGCTTAAAAACTGCATCTGCTTGCAATAGTTTTTGCACCATTGCATGCAAAATTGTATATCGATGCTAGTGATATAAATTTGTTGAGGAAAACATGTTTTTGTGCAATATTAGACTATTCACATGAGGGCTGTTTTCAACCACGCCTCACGCTGCTCGAAAGGGACGAACCAACAAACCTCTTTTGTGTGTGTGTGTGTGTGTGTGTGTGTGTGTCCGACTCTGGGCATAGGCTTCATAGGCCCAGTAGTCTTCCTACATACCATACACCTCTACATGTCACCACTTCGGCACTAACACCCACCGTCCATATTAAATACATGCTAGGGGCTGTCTCAGGACTGGTGTATTGGTAATAGCGGGGGTATTTTTACGACGTGTCGGCGGGTCTTCTGGTAGATCAGCGAAGTCTGATTTTATGAAATTCTTAAACTATTCCCTGCCCCAGCGGGGATTTGAACTTGGGTCCGGTAGGACTGCAGGCCACCTCTCTACCGACTGGGCCACCGCCTCTGCTTAATGTAAGGCCAATGGAGACAATTATTATGGTCCACACAACCATTTAAGAACATTTCGATCGATATGAATTTGCATTGGTCCAAACTGTGACCCTGATGCGACCACAAACCATTTTTCAGTTTCGGCTGCACTACACACAGACAGACAGACAGACAGACGCACTGCAAGAATTATAGTATACTAGCGCGATCCCCCGACAACCCTGCGTGATTTGAGTGACTGGTGAACACTATATCAAACACCTACCGTTCGGAAGGCTTACCCTAAGCTTAATGACATCGCTTGGCGGTAAAAAAAAGGAAAAAAAAGAAAGAAAACTGCACTGGGGATCAACCGAAAAACGATTCTCAGCCACAGGGGAGTCAAAAGTGGAAATACTTAATCCGCTGAATTAGACTTTTTTTTTTTTTTTTTTAAGACTAATTAAACTCAAAAGAATCCTTTCGACGTGATCGGGTTAGAAATCGCTTCACTTATACCCTTCCATACAAGACTTCTCTGTGTTAAATATAATCGTCTGACAGTAGATAGAAGCGAGGTGACGGTAAAGTGTAAATCAGCAGCTCGTGGATGTGTATGGCTAATTTTGCCCCACTTACCGCATTGCAGACGATAAGTAAAAGCAGGATACAAATGCATTAGGTTACTTTTTCCCGTTTTCCTGTGCTGCTCATCTGAAACAAGTACCTGTGAGATATTTAGGGAAAGTACAGCACCGGGAAAGAATTCAGGGGACACGTCATCAAACTGGAAGGATTGCAGAGAAACTTAATCCTCTTATGATGCTACGCCAATCTCTCTCTCTCTCTCTCTCTCTCTCTCTCTCTCTCTCTCTCCCTCTCTCTCTCTCTCTCTCTCTCTCTCTCTCTCTCCTTGTGTTTCTCGGGTCGTTCTACTCTTTTCACTGTGCTACCTGCCTTAACTTTCTCACTTCCTTCCTACAATTATTCTTTCTTTCTCTCTCCCCTATTCTTTGCCCTCCTTTCCTGTCTCTCACTTTACTCGTTTTCTTCTTTATCTCCTCTTCCTCTTTTCCGTCAGTTTCCTCACATATCTTTTTTTTCATATCATCTTTCGTTGCTCATTTGAATAAGATTAATTCTCTCTCTCTCTCTCTCTCTCTCTCTCTCTCTCTCTCTCTCTCTCTCTCTCTCAGTTACGCGGTTGTGTAGGACCCTGACTTCCTTACCGTTTGATTTTTTAAGTTAATATTTACTAAAAGAAACACTATATAAAAAAAGACAAAAAAATGACATTGAGAGTTACAGAAGACTGCCAGGTAACTTCTGTATGATGTGAATTTCATTGAAGCTGACTTTACTTAACTACCACAAGACCTCCACACAGGTAATACAGACGCCCCAACTAAAGCCATCACATTAGTGCTGAATGAGACAGTCCCAGCAAATGTTCAGCATGGACGGTGAGTACGGGTGCCGAATTAATGACCTGTGAGATTGAGGGGGACTGCTTGGCTTCAGGGAACAGGCTGTTGAACCTATACCTGGATTCCGACACAGTATCCATAAAAGTCCATAAAAGTAAATGTCTTTAGCACGATAATGCTAACAGTCTCACGGTCGGGACAACTCGTATTATTTTACTCGAGCTAATGTCATAGGTGGCCAAAAGTTGTGTTTAGCTGAGAATGAGTTATCAGAGCCCGACAGTTTTAATAATAATATCATAAACTGTTTTATGGTTGAAACAACTCAATTTAATTAAAAATAACTTCAGGCGATTTTAGTCATCTGAGAGTCATAGGAGCTTCAGAGCGTTACCCTTTCGACAAGCTGGATTGCAGAGCTGAACTAAATCATGTCTGTCAGTCTGTGTGAATTCGGCCAAAGCAGCAAATGTGTCTCTGACGACTTCTCTTTTCCCATTAATCTTTCTACCTCCATACGCTTTTATCTGAACGAGAAAAAATGTAATGAGAACATCAGTGTCTATTAACCTTTTCAGTATGATGATCTCTAGTTTGTTCTTGCTGTCATCGCATCATCATCGTTCCCTCTTACATGGGGTGGGAGCTATCCAGAAACAGCAATTGGAGAAGTAAAAAGTCTGGTTGGAGTTTCTTATAAAGTGGGCCAGACATCCCTCCGCTCATCATTAAAGCCTCCGATTTTTTTTTTATTTCATCTAACAGGCAAAACGATCCGCACAAATTACACTTCATAACGACTGTAGAATAGCCATTTTGTCGACTAGCAGGTAAAAAAAAAGAAGTGTTATCTTTGTCACGTGCATCTTCATACATACCCCTCCATCCATCTTTGTCCTGTGTTACTTCTTTCAGTTCATCAGCTTCCACAATTCGCTTATCCAAACATTCATTTACACCATTGATCTAATTCTTTGCCTTCCACGCCTCCTCCTGCCCGTAAACTGTGTCACGTATACTCCTTCCATTTCCACATTTACATATATTCTTTCTGTGTCTGGGGAAGGCAGTGGCAGACCGGTAGAGAGGCGGCCTGTCTAATGGACCCAGGTTCGAATCCCAGCTGTGGCAGGGAACAGTTTGAGGATTTGATTTTCTTAAAAAAGCAGACTTTTCTGATCTACCAGATGACCCGCCGACATGTCATAAAAGTACCCCCGCTAATACCAGTACACCAGTCCTAAATGAGACAGCCCTAGCGTGTAATCAGTATGGATGGTGGGTATTAGCGCCGAAGTGATGACATGTGGAAATGTAGGAGAACTACTGGGCCCAAAGGAGGACTACTGGTACTTGGGAATAGACCCTGAAGCCTTTGCCCAGGGTGGGACACGTAAAAAAAAAAAGTTACATGAGATAGAAGCACGCCTCTTCTACCTTTTCATCATCAGACGTCCTCTTCCATACATGAAGCTCTCCATTTCTTATTCCACTCAGCTTTCGCATATCACATATATTCCTTAACAGACTGATTACCTTTCACATTTACCTTTTGATCCTTTTTGATACTCATGTTCTTATAGTAGGCTCTCAAAAACTTTTATGCACTCCACTTCCAGCCATGTCAAGGCTGTCATGACACTACCCGCATTTTTTTTATGTCACTCAGCTTTTCACTTCTTTGACACATTAACCTCTTTTTTCTACCGCTGCACCCTAGTATATAAGTGTTTCCATTACTACCAGTCTCTTTCTTCCCATCCCCCAACACAGCACACTGTGAGTTATCAGTCTCAACAGCGGAAGCATTACTTGTATATTGATACATTATCTAAGTTTACCTTCAGGACGTGTTGCTCACAAAGATTTTTAAAAGTTATGAAATTTTTTTATATTGGTGGTAGGTGGTGGCGACCATCATTCACTCACTTGGTGTAGTGTTGCCTACTGCTTTCTACACCTTTATCATTCTTTTTATGTGTCTGCCCTCCCCTCTTCCTGTTTCTCTCATCATCCTTGCCACTTATTATTACGCTTCTTTTATATTTTTTTGGGTGGCTTTGCATTGAGTGAGAAGCTTAATGGTTTCCTGTAAACCAAGAAACCATATAACAAACCCATACGTGTTCCCTACGTGTCAACGAATGGGTTGGAGGAGGGTTGGTGCCCCTTCCCGAAAAAACAACCAACTCATAGACAAACGGTCACTCCTTACAGGACTATGGCGTCTTGCTGCAGTATCGCATTCTCTTCATTAGTGAACCGATTTATGTGAAACTGGTTACTTACACTCTTCACTTCAGTGTAATATATCCACAGTTACACTAAGCTTTGAAAGCGGTCTCGTTCATGAGTAAATCATCAGCGAACCCAATGTTCCAAAGAGCGATTTATCGGTGCAACTTAACCATCGGAATGGTTCATTTAATGTACTATAGTCCTGTGTGTGTGTGTGTGTGTGTGTGTGTGTGTGTGTGTGTGTGTGAACAAAAAACTAAAACAGTTTTTATTTATATTTGGATCAGACTTGACGGATGAGGTAAGAATCACCCAAGATTTTGCCTTTTTTTTTTCAGAACAATTGTTCAAATGTCTAGGTTACATATATAGGTCAACTAAGACTTTTTTTTTTCTTCCCCCGATGTAGACTAAACACTGTGAAGGGGTTCAGGTTTAAACAAAGATAAAGGGTCCGATTCTGAGAACAATCAAGGATCAATGTCAGTGGGGAAGGTTACTAGTCATGGTCACTAAGTAGATTCAGCTCAGACAGTTTTGATCTAATATGAACCAAAGTCGCTGGAAGAGTTAAGGGTTAGGCAATAATGAAATGATTCAGTGTTGAGAGAAAACTGTCAAAGGTTAAGGTCAGAGAGCTAAGCTGAATATTTTACCCTTAGTCCAGTTGGTGTGAGCGCAGGTGTTGAACTATCGTCCTGTTCGTATGCATCATAAGGAAACTTTCTAATTATTCGCTTGTTCCTTTTGATGTCACGCATTTTCTTGCTTATTCTCTCTCTCTCTCTCTCTCTCTCTCTCTCTCTCTCCTTCCTTCATCCTTAGGGGAGTTTGATGTATTGGTTAGCATATCCATCACACAACCGTATGAACCAGAGATCGGTTTTCGGTTCGGTCAGGCTGGTGGGTTCAGTTTGTTTCCCTGTTGTCCGTCTTATCTCGCAGTACAGTAATGTTTTCTGCAGGTCGTAATCTTAAGGAAAAATGGACTGAGCAAAAAACTGACGTGCTAATTATCATCGTGTAATCGATAGGTACAAATCTACTTCTTATTCTTTCATCATTTTTTTCCCCTCCTACCTCTTTCCTCTGCCTCTCCTTTTCCATCCCATATCTTAAATTCCCACTTATTAATGATTGTCTTTTCTTCCGTTTTTGTTCTGTTCTTTCCTGTCTTTTTTCATTCCCTTTGTTTTTCTCCCATCCATTATTACTCGAGTTGTTAACGTTTCGAGTTAGAAGCTGCCAGGCCAATCGCTCCAGGGTATGAATCCTGGAGTGGGTAACAGGTGCCACATGACTCATATGCCCATCCACCGTTTGAAGGTTATTGGGTAAAGTGAGTAACTATGGTAATATCCACGATACATAGTTGTAGTAATTTAGATGAAGCGATGGTCTTGTCTCGCAGGATAGTAAATGAGCTGAGCACCGCTGCTAAGTGCCTCATAGTAACTGCCCCTCCTTTAATGTGTTGTATATTTTCGTCTTTCCCTCTCCTCTTCCTTCAGTATCATTGCATCCTCCCATTCCTCCTTCTCTTCCTCTTCTTTCTTCTCTGCCTCCTTCCTCTCTCTTTCATATCCTCTTTCCTTCCCTCATTTTCTCCCTTTCTCTCTTTCCCCTCAAACAAATATTTCAGAGTCTAAAAGCACTAGCTTTAGTGACAGTGTGCTCAGGTGGATCAAAAACTGAATTTTGGAAGCAACCAGACTTGTGTAATAACAGAAAAGAATTCTGCCGAAAAGACGTTGGAAGTGGAATGCCACAGGGACCAGCTTTAGGTCGTATTCTGCTTATTTCGATATCTATATCCACACCTCTATCCACATCTGTTTATATACTTACATCTGTGTAGGTATGCGTACATGTATTTTTTTTTTTTTACAATAACAGAACAGAGGAAGGAAAAATGAATAAAAAAGAACTAGAGCAAAGTGACCGTAGGTCACAACACCCCGCCGGCGTCCCAAATTTTGGCCCTCCCACACCCACCCATACCCCTGGTGGATTCCCACTCCCACCCTTGCCCCCTACTCTCACCCTTGCCCCGAGTGGATTTTTACCAAAATCGAATCATTTCCTCAATTCCACAAACCCAACACCTGTGCAAAGTATTGAAGATGATCCATTTATTGGTTCAAGAGTTAATCGATGCTCAGACTCACAAATAAATAAGCGCCGACAATCAAATACTGTACACCCCTTCCACAAGGAGTGCGGGTAGGGTGAATAATCCATACACCAGATTACAGATGTCCTCCATTCACAAAAATCTGTAACAGTTGGGCTTGAACAGCCAGAGGTTGAAGTTTCGGGGGAAACCACCCTGGGGAAGCGAGTTGCAAAGAGATGCAGCTCGGAGAATAAAAGAATTCTAATAGGCATAAGTTCTGCAATATGGAAATGTGACTGTCCTGTCATGAGCGCTACCAGATGCCTGTGTGGTGGTGCAATGGCTGCAAATTCGTCTGAACATTTGCCATAAAAGTGTCGGTAAAATAATGAAAGGGAGGTAACATTCCTTCTTACATGTAGTAGTAGGGTCACTGATAATTCTAACAGCTTTGTTTTGAATTTTGTCCAGCTGTTTTAATGTAACCTCTTCACATCCATTCCACAAGGGTAAGCAATATTCAAGCTGAAAGCGCACATGTCTCTTGTAAATCATAGCTAACTGCTCGCCAGTGAAGAAGTTACAGACTCTGAACAATAATCCAAGTCTCTGTGAAGCGGCTTTAGCAAGTGATCTAACATGAGGGGTCCAGCTGAGGGCAGTATGAAGTGAAAAACCGAGAATTACAATACCTTTAGAGATAGGAATATTGGTAGCATTGAAGGTAATAGAGGAATCAGGCAATATCTGTCTATTAGCGAATTGGATATATCTGGATTTCTAAGCGTTAAATGAGGCAGTGTTATTTGTCCCAGTTCAGTGATCTAAGTCTTGATTTATGGAGACTGCTGTACTGAGCTGTGAGTTAGAGATTTTAAACTTTGTGAATGGGTGTTAAAGTGTTAATGAACTGTGAAGTGTTCAGTCATCTGCATATGGGATTATGGGTAATAGATGAGAGATCATTAATACGAATTAGGAATAGGGTTAAAGGCAGAACAGATTCCTGAGGCACGCCGGCATTAATCGAGTGGAAATTGGAATATGCATCATATACTTTTATCATTCTGTCGCTGAGAAATGAGGAAATCAGAGGAACAAAAGATAATAGGCCATAACTAGGGAGTGTGGATAACAGGGAACGATGCCACACTGTCAAAAGCATTACAAATACCATTGGCTACCGCGTGAGTTTCTTCATGTCATGTGTGCCACTACGTAACAGGCGTGCAGCTGAAAATAGTAAACCAAAGTGGTGGTCTAGTGAAATTAAAAGTAACTTAACAGCCAAAAAACAGGCATACCATAAATATAAAACTACACAAAATAATGATGATAAATTACAGTGCGGAAACCTACGCCGCACATTGAAAAGACTTATCAAACAGAGCAAAAGAGCACTGGAGATCCACATTACCAATACATGCAAATCAAACCCTAAAGAATTTTACAGTTACATTAGAAAGAAAAAGGTAATGACTACATCAATAGGCCCTCTAGAAATGAATAATGGCAAACACACAGAAAATGAGGTTGAAATGGCAAACATTCTAAACGAGTACTTTGCGTCTGTTTTTACGGTAGAAAACACCACCAGAAACCTAATGGAACCCACAAACCAAGCAAATAGCACAGTCCTTAGCAACTATACTATCTATCATAGCGATATCCTTGCAGCCATAAATAGTACGAACATAAACAAAACCCCTGGCCCTGATAAAATATCACCGAAAATTCTCAAAGAAGCAAAGAATGAGTTACTGCTGCCACTCTCTGTCTTATTCAATAAATCATTAAGTACCGGGAAAGTTCCTTGCGAATGGAAACTAGCAAATGTAACACCAATTTTCAAAAAAGGAAATAAGTCGCACCCAGGAAATTACAGACCAATTAGCTTAACATCAATAGTGTGTAAGTTAATGGAAAAAATCATAAGAGATAAAATAGTTAACTATTTAGAAGTAAATAATATAATTAAAGACTCACAGCATGGATTCAGATAACATCGTTCATGCTTAACTAACTTACTGGACTTCTTCCATGATGTTTACAAATCATATGATGACTCAAGAGCAGTAGATATAATTTACCTTGACTTTCAGAAAGCATTTGACACTGTCCCACACAAGCGTCTCATGAGCAAAATAGAAGCACACGGTATAAAAGGAAATACACAGAAATGGTTACAAGACTGGCTTTCAGACCGAAAACAGCGAGTTGTGATAAACGGAAAGGAATCTAAATGGCGTAACGTGATTAATGGCGTTCCCCAAGGCTCAGTACTTGGACCGATACTTTTTATTATCTATATAAACGATATTGACGAGGGTCTAAATTGTAAAATATCCAAATTTGCAGATGATACTAAAATAACCAGTCAAGTAACTTCAAAATTTCAGTGGCAACAGTTACAAAATGACTTTAAGACTTTAACAAGCTGGGCAGAAAAATGGCAAATGAAATTCAACACGGAAAAATGCAAAGTACTTCATATTGGAAGTAACAACGTCCATGCGAATTACAAAATGAATAATGTCCAGTTATCAAGTACAGACAATGAAAAGGATCTTGGTGTGATAATATCAAATGACCTAAAACCGAGTAAGCTGTGTACCGAGGCGGTTAAAATTGCAGACAAGCTGGTGGGTTTTATTGGAAGAACTTTTGAGTTTAAATCGGAAAAAGTCATTCTTGCCTTGTACAACTCGCTAGTGCGCCCCCATCTTGAGTATTGTGTGCAATTCTGGTCTCCGTACTACAGAAAGGATATAGAAAAATTAGAGAAAATACAGCGAAGAATCACAAAAATGATACCACGACTTAGAAACAAACCATATGAGGAACACCTCGAGGAACTTAAATTATTTAGCCTAATGAAGCGCAGGTTAAGAGGTGATCTCACTGAAGTTTTCAAAATCATGAAGGGATATGACAATTTAGACATGAATAAATATTTTGAAATAGACCGGTCAAGGCAAACTAGAAGTAACGGCTGCAAAATTATGGGAAAGCGTTTCGAATCCCATGAAGCAAAATACTTCTTCTTCTTCAACAGAGTCGTAAATATCTGGAACAGATTACCCTCAGATACCGTGAACAGTATTTCAATTAGGACATTCAAAAATAAAATAGACAAGTATTTGCACGAGAATCCTCAGCTGACTCCTTTTCTGTCCGAATGACTTACTTTTGTAGTTTTGGTGATAATGTTTTAAGTTTCTTCCCGCAGAGTCGAACTGAGACCATGGGAATACTATATTTATGTGTATCCGTAACTTCTGCTGCATTCCCGCAGAGTCCAACCGAGACCAAGGGATTAAGTTAACTCAACGTACCCGTTTATAATGTCATACCGTAGCTATTAGTTTATTTGATTACTTTCTCTTTCAGGTTACTAAGACAGGTAGCTTATAGAAAGTAGTATAGAATGTGACCTTTCCTTTCCTGTATTTCCTATGAAATTTCCATGTCAATTTTTCCATGCTGCATGGTGGTTTTTCTCACTTTTTTACTGGAGGGTTTGGAGGTGGGGGGAGCCTTCTTGCTTTACTATTCTTATCCTTCAGCATGTAGAGATAGATCTTGCTAGTCATAACCTTCTCTGTAACAAGCAACCTCGAAAGGACCAGAAGGTCTATTGCTGTTTTGTTTCCTATGTAATCCTATGTTGGCCAATTGACCGATAGATGGGATGAGTCAGGATATAT